>JABFOX010000605.1:0-15821 GCA_022817665.1 Axea sp. ZL-2020
CATTTCAACAAAAGTAAAATTAACATTCAAACGAATGCATAATTTTTTCATTTTAAACATAAAATTGTTTACTAGTAACATTAGTAATTCAAAATGCTAATTGTAAAAATAATACTAAATTTAAAGTATTATTTATAAATAAGATAAATCTTTAAAATTAATAATGAATAAAAAATAATAAATATAAATTGTGGTAGCATTTTCTAATACAGATTTGAAGTAAAAAGAAAATAATTTTGTTTTTGACAAATGTTTTACAAAAAATACTGTTTTAGGGAAAAATTTTACATTGATCGATCTTAAAATAAAAGTATCACCCTATATATATATATATTTATAAAGAATAACATATATTTTCTTTTCTTAATAATATAGGTTAGTTATTAGTCAGAAAAATTGATCGTTAATTTGAAACACTATTGATGAATACATTTCTGACCTCAAATTAATATAATATTAATTTAAACAAGAATTGTTTAAATTTAATGAGTAAAGATAAGATAATTTATGCTAGTGTCATATGTAGAAGTAAATTACTATTAATCAGATATACTTTATTTCAACGAATTTATTTAATTATATCAGTGCGTAAATATTTTAATGCATTAACTTTATTTATTAATAAATGCAAGATAATACAAACAAATAATTTTTTATTCTATATTCTTTATAATTAATTATTTGAAATTTTTCTTAATGTCTTTATTATTCAAATAGTTCATAATAAAATAAATGCATTATAAAAATAATTATGTTCTTCACTTAAATACAAGATAAGACACTGAAAAGATAAAGATACTCCAGTCACGATTTAAATCGATCAAATACAGCATCAGTAAACAGTCAAAATGGAATTGTCTGCAGTTCAGGGATATTTTTTGACTCCAATAAACAGACTGAGCAAAGTGGATAGATCTCAGAAGGGTAATACATACTGTTTTACGCTTATCGTGAATATAATTTATCAGTTTTTTCAAGAATTTTTCTTAGTTAAAAAAACGAATGATAACCAAAAAATAAGTGACTATATTATCTCAAATTATATTGAACTTCCTCTAACATTCAGAAAAGGTGTTGAAAAATTACGTTAAGAAAAAAAAAGTTCTTCACTGGGTAATTCCATAAAGTTAATGTGCCAAGAAATCACATCAGAATGTCATAACAATAAAATACATTATATTAAAATATATAAATATACATTCCAAACATAATGTTTCCAAATTCATTTTCTTTTGTTTAATATAATGAAATTGTTTATTAAAAAGTATATTCTTCAAACTTGCTTATATTTTATGTCAAAAATATGCCCATTCATATACATTAATCTTAGTAAATCATGTAATACATTACATTAATTATAATTTTTAAGAATACGTATACGAATTATATCACAGATGCTGCTTAAAAATGATAGTAATTTTGCAGTGTACAATTTTCATTTCGAAAAACGTCAATACTGCCATTTTAAATTAAAATACGCAAATCAAACACCGCATTTAATCGTGTTTAAATTTAACATGCACTTACACAGACTCATCAAAAGAGTATGGATCTCATACTAACTCTAAAGCAAGAATAGAATTACCGTCTTGAATCGAAAATGACTTTAGTGCTTTTGTACAAACTATTTGCATACTCAAGAGTTGAAATACAATTAAAAAAATATTTAAATGAATTATCTGGAGTATTTCTGTCGATAAAGCAATACAATTTGAAATATAGGTAGTTTTAAAAATTATTATTAAGGTATGAAGTGGAATATATCAAAATAATAATCAGTTTTGTCTGGTTGATATTTTTTAATTCATTTACACGTATTTTAATTTAATCTGTTGAATTTAAATTTGTAAAAATTTAATTGAAATATAATCCTGCAAATCAAATTCTACCCACTTATATTTATTCAATACATTCAGTATTTTGTTTAATCACTTGAACATTTGTTTTATCGAATAATTTTCAAGTGAAAATAAAATATTTTGCGTAATAAGAATGTGTTACTGTTGTAATTATAATTAAAATGTAATTTTGCAGGCTTACAATGAATAAGTTTAATGCAGAATTATTTTGATAGAATATGTTAAAACATCAGAAATTTAAAATTTTGTCACGAATTCCGTCTTGATCGAGTTTTTACTAAATATCCTGACCTAATTTAAATAACATCAAATCTGATTAAAACTAGATTCCAAACTTAATTAAAAACTACTTATTAATTCCAGTCAAAGTGTAACCAGAATATTACATTTTTCAAGAGTTCTTTCTTAATCCGTTTAATCAAAAACTGATATGATCATGATTAAATTTTGATCAAATTTGTTTCTGAGCTAACCAAAAAAAGTTATTCAATATTTTCCTCCGTCATATTTTAGATCATGTTTATACTACATATGAAAACAGAAATCTTTAAACATAATTTTTATTTCAAGTTTATACATTTAGAATAAAATTGAACATTATTTAACTGAAGTTTTGTTAAATACATTGCATGTTTCTTTTTCGCTTCAAAAATGTTATTAAGTTCTAATCGACAAAATTAAAAATTCTTTAAAATAAGTTTTTCTAATTGTATTTTAATACGTTTTAATCTTAATTTATTGTACTTGTCAATTTTAAAATGTTGATTAAATTATTAAAAATTTTCGTTCTGTTTTACAAATTACATTGTAGTTGGTGATTGGTGACAAATTCCTGTCAAATCAATATAACAAACAGTTTCATAAAAAGGAAAAATAATAAAGAACACTGAAATCATAACGATATATTAATAATTTACTAGAAATTGATAATATTTATTATTATTAAATGGTGACTTCCTTTAATTATACCCCGGGTTTGTTTACGAACCAGTTTCTTTTTGTAGCAAAATTAGTCTTACATGATTTTGGGTAATAATTTTAATAAAATATCACGAACAACGATAGGTCATTAATTAACTTCGAATCACGCACACTCAAAAAGCATTCGTATAATTGCTTCGAAATTACTGTACCTTTCACCTCTGCCGTTGCTTTATGCAAAATGAATGATTATTCATTTTTTCCGACACTAATGAAAGAAAGTTCGGCTGAACTAGAATTCGGCATTAATACCGCGACGTAATCATCCCTTAGTAATTTCGGTTAATTACTTATTCGCCAGATTGCAAAACTATTAGTAAGGAGAAGAAAAGAAAACTAAATCCAAGATAGTTCGTTCTTTTCAAAAATCTACCTATGTAATATAATGACAAAATCATCTATATATTTTAATGGATAGTATTTTTGTTAATATAAAACTTCTTATCATGACATTAATTACATTGAAAACTCACTAGTCATATTAATAATATATTTAAATAATATTACACAAATTTGACATTTATACGGATATTTGCACGATAAAAAACAAACTTATTTTAAGAACAGGGTCATCCAAAACAAGTATGAGGTGTAATAACAAGATATTCTACATTAAAAAGTAAGCATAAAAATTTACGTATCAAAATTGCATAAATTATCTCACATAAAAAATGTCAAAAGAAAAGTCAGACATACTAGTCGATGGAGAATATATTAGCATTTCATTCTAAAGTACTTGTGTTCAAAATATGGCAAATTATTTAAAAATCAACGAAAATGTAATACACATTTTTATAAACTAATGAAAGAATACATAGTAAAACCAGATTAATGTTTAGAACACATTTTCCAAATTCAAAAAGGTATAATATTTTTTTGTAATATCAAACATAAATAAACCTAACAAAAATATTCTTTTAATAAAAAAATAATAATTTTAAAATTATGTGTGTTTTTGAAATTGCAGTAAACATTTTCAACACATTGATTAATTTGATTAATTTATCAGAAAAATTTTATTTTACATATCAAAAAGTTATAAAAAATTACTATTCTTCATGTATTGTTTTACATCACAAATGAACAATTTCTTCATTCGTAGTGTATGTTTACACTTCTTTCTAACATATGAAAAAATGATTTACAAAATTTAGCACATAATATTTTTAAAAATAATGAAATTTCCTTTCAAAGATTTTTATGTATATTTCTCAATATAGAATTTCAATATGGAAATAGTTGAGCATATTATTTTTGGAACATCCAGTACATATCGTAAAAACAAAATATAATATGGTAAAATGTTTCTGGACCGCAGAAAATTGATTTTTGCAAAGAAAACATCCAACGGTAATGTTTGTGTGAACTAACAAAACTAACAAAGCGCTGAGTAGTAATATTTTTTTAATATAAAAATACTTTATATGCTTAATGATTTGTTTGCATTTTCGGTTGCAATTTTCTAAAATCAAAATTGAGTTATTCAAAACGTGACAATTAAATGTTTCGGCATTATTCAATATTCATCGAAAAAAAATTTTTAATCAAAGTTTTGATCAAAATTTCGAAACCAATATAAAGAACCAAATCGTTTTGCCGAACAAGGATTTAATTATATTTTAATTAAAATTCGCACTCATATGAAAGTTGGAGAAGTTAATCCCTGCAGACTCGATACTTTCGTGCTAGAATAAAAACAATTAATTATGTAACAGTGCCTCGTCGACATCGCTTATCCTATCCATTATTCACGCGATTTCAGCAATCTCGTCAAAATGCGCCTCGTCAAAATGTTTGAATCCGCTGACAATACGCGTACACGCTACATCTTTTCCCATCCATGTCGCGGTGTTTTAGCCTGCTTACTTATTTAATTTGAAAGATATTATACAACAGTTATAAAAAAATTGATCTTTTTCAAATAATGAAAAATAAATAAATAAACACAACTGCAACTCACGAATTGTATATTTATGATTATAATTTGTGGCACTTTTATGTAACCATAATTGACGTGACTTCGGACTCATTCTTGCCTTTTCTAATATTGATTAAATGCAAACTCAATAATGATCTTCCCGCAATAACATTTACTGTTATGACGTTAATTTCACTTGTATCGCGTATACCTTTTCAATTTTTTAATTTATTTCTTCAGCTTAGTTTGTAACCGGAAGATACTGAATGTTTGACAATTGTAAATAATGCGCATTTAATCATAACACATATATATCGATACCTGTACGTAAATTCTAACCTGAAAAAATTAGAGGAACATTGTCAAAAATTATTAAAGCAAATAGTTTGCTAAATCAATTTCTCAGAGCAAATTTTGTATGTTTAAAGTAGCCTGTAAATTACAACAAATTACTGAGATAATTAGTATATTAAAAATGACTTAATATTTTTATTTACAGGATTAGACAATTAGAAAATGTTGAGATTTATTATTTCTAATGTATACAATAGTTTTTAAAAAACTGTTATAAATATTAAATTCTAAATAAATATTTCATAATACATTTAAATAACGCTCAATATCTTTCAAGATGCCAATACATTTTTATTGCTTGGTATCTATTACTGTCAATAAAGCGAATACACCAGATCGATTTTGCAATTTAACCACATATATGTCAAATTCAAACAGATGAATACCTAATTGTGTTTGACTAGATGTACTTGCCCGATTTCTGCATTCTCACTACATAACTCGACGTATATAGAATGCTTGGTAAACTTTATTTTAATTACATTTCAGATGACCGCAACGATCCCACAAACTAGAGAGTGGGGATAGATAAGGCTAACCGGTGTTTGAGCAGTCATGTGGCGAAAGCAGCTCCTGATGTGTAGCTGCTTCGCTCTGTTGTCAGCATCCCATTCGTACACAAGTACGTAGCAAATTAGATATCTCAATTTTTATCCATTTCAGCACTTTCCCTGGGTCATTAATTAACATGTTTTTATGAAATATTTATAATAAAAAAAATTCTATTATAAATATTTTTCTAATCTAATTGTTATATATCCGTATAAAAATATATTACTCTACCATGCCCATAGATTACATAAATAACATACACGGCTACATACAATAAAATATAATTGAAAATGTCGTATTCCCATAAAATTGTCATATAAATTTTAACGCGAAATAAAGATTATTGGAAAATGTTGAAAACAAATATGGAACAAAGAATTCATTATTAAAAAAAAGCTTGCTATAAAAATTAAAAACCAACATTTTAATAATTATATTAGTTATTGAATTAATTGTATGCCGGTAAAACATTCTTAATGTATTATATAGATTACTTAATAATTTAAAAAATTATATTTCACATGACAACTGTAATATAATATTATTTGTTACGTGTGACAAAACACGCGTTATTTCATTTTGTAGTCAATGGCAGATTTCGTGAAATGTTTTTATTCAATCGAAAAATTTTATAGACAGGTTTCAGCTGATGACATAATGTTTCAATGTGAAAAGAAACGCATGCAAATGAAGATGCTTCGTGAATGGCAGCGTTAGGTGCATTTTGATTGAAAATACCGAGTGCTAACTCCCGTCACTACTGCTGTTCAATAATTTCATGGATGTGGGAACTCGATTTTCGTCGCCATACCCATTTCGAGACATGTTCTATCCAATATTCGCGAATGGCAGTATAGTCAGCACATCACGTTTATCAAAATTCTGTCACGCGGGGTTAATTTGATAGTTGTTCGTACATCTCCGCATGGAAGAAATAATAACAAACACATTGAATACGATGTTTAACTAAGACTTTACATTTCCAGTAACTAAATAGAAGTTGAATATTTTTTCTCTTTACTTCAGCAACTTTGCTTTAATACACCAATATATATCAATTTTTGTATTACAATGTAGAACACAAATAGAATATTAATAAAATTACCTACTAAGTAAAGTTTCAAAAAACGTTAGTTATTTTCTGAATTTATTAAAGTTACATAATGAAACGATACATCTATATATTTCAACATTGAAAACCTGAATTACAACTCCTTCTATATTGTTTTAACATTTTTCAAGCAAATTCAATTTGAACATTTTTAATTTATATACGAAGTATATACAATAATAGAAAATACAAAAATTCTTTAAATTAATCATTTGATAATGTTAAGTAATTTAAATTGAGGACATACCCTCTTAGTTTTTGAGTTCTTGACTTTTTTTAACAATGTCGCACATTCTCCCGCTACGCTGCTATTGCATCAGCAATTTTCAGTGGTCAAAACAGACTCTCAGAAAAGCGTTCTCAGCGGCAATGGAATTATGGCGTACGTCTGTATGGAGATTATGTTAAGGAGTGACAAAATTTCCAGATTTTTTACTCAAATAGTTGGAGAGAAAAAAATTTAAAATATCTGAAGTGGAACACATCTCGTTTTTTTTTATACAAAAAGTGACATGTAATATTATGCCAACTTAAAGTTCTAAAAATATTATTTATTAAAATGAATAATAAAAATAATAATAAGCAGTCAACTTAATAATAATACAGTTCAGTATATGTTATTAATTCTGTTTATTGTGGATATGATTAAATTTGATTTAATTCTTACGTCTTTTCTTTAATTTTAACTAACCGTGTATTAATATTTTATTTCAAAGAAATAGCCGCTTTATAGCAGTGTTTTTAACATTTTCATTATTCATGAATACATATATTTTTGAATTTTTATTTTAGCATTAAAATTATTGTAAATTAATTTGTAAGTGTTTAAAAATTAATTTTAATGCTTGAAATTTTTAATTAACAAGGGTACATTACGTTTAAAACAGGAACTTATTTTAAATATAAATATTATTATAGTACCTTCTTATAAAAGCAATAACAACAAATTATTAAATTTATTCATCGAGGATCTCAATAAGTTAAACGCGGATGCACTCAACTTCGCATTAAATTAGAAAATTCAAGCTAAAAATACTTTAATCAAACCGATTAAAAATGTTCCTTGATATAGTCGATATTAAAAGTATTTTATTGGAATAATTTTAATCGAAATTTCGTGTTTTTCAAAATAAAAATAATGATATATTTGTGAATAACTATCAGAACCAAACTTCATTTTTGTTTTCTTCAGACTTATTTAACAAAAAAGATAATTTAATTAAATTATTAAAAGCATATTAAATTATTATGATTAATTGAATCTGTACAACAAATTACCTATTTTATGCATTTTAATAAAAAAAGTGAATGATCAAAGTCATCAAACTTTTTTGATTAATCTGTACGTCAAATACCACGTAATCTCCAGACGACATTTTCATTAATAACTTTCACAGAAATAAAATTATATAATATTTTTATTTAAAACACCTGACATAACGTTAAAAAATGATATATATTATTTTCTATTAACAAAATTATTTGTGACGAAATATTATATATTTTGCATAATGAAATTACTCACTTGTTCTAAAGACTTATTTCAATGTATAATCAATATTTAATGAGAAATGAACGCATGTCTAATATTACATGCGTATACTATGCATGTGCTCGTATAATTACGTAATATTTGATCTATTGATCATTTACCCATTTACTCAATTAATTATTTTGATAGTAATGTAAGAAATAATCTTTTAACGATTACGAGTTACGCTTCGTAAAAATACATTTGTAAATAGTAAAATTAATATATTGAAAATAACATATATTATTATTGAATTATAACATATTATTAATCATCATATTCTTATTATTTTTGATAATTAAATATGAATTTATTGTAATTTTAATATTGTAATGTGTCTAATTTTAAAAGAAAAATATTTTAAATAAGATATTGAATTATTGTTGAATGTGCATTATTGTAACTATATCTGTAGTATTATAACAATTTTTAGTCATTTAAGATTGCAATTACTTCGTAATTTATTGACAATTTCAAAGAATACTTAGAACAAAACGGTACATAAAAATCTTATCGAACGTTATATAAATTTAGATGGTAATTTTATAAATTCGTTTATTAATTTATATATAATATACACCTTACTATAAATTTATTAAACAACTATTATTTTAACGTATTTGTACATAACTAAAGTTATATACAAATTATTTTACTCCATGTTTTTATTTTTCGTTTATAATAGTTACATTTTAGAATTAAGAATAAAATCGACCATATAATAATTCAGAACTAAAAATAAATCGTACATAATTATTCTTTAATTAACTATTTTCCTAGTTTAATTGAATTTATGAATTATCTCTCAATAATTATAATTATTATTCAGAATGTTGTTTCATTTACTTTTTTGCTTACTAATTTTAATTTGTAAGAAATATTAACTTATGTAATACTTTTGTGTGTCAAATAATTTCTTGAACTTGTACATTAGTTAAGTACAGAGATACACAGCAACCTAATAAACAACTTAACATACTATTTTGAAAGTTAAGCCTACACGCATCCTAAGTATAACGAAGTATCATTATGTAACATCTCACGACTGCTCTCTAAACTTTGATGCAGAACGTTGTTATACATATCGAATAACGGAATATATTTCTGTGTTACACGAACAAAATAGGACAGTTCAATAGTGAATGTAAATAAGTGGTCTTTGAGTGTAAGATTTAACGGAAAATTAATTGTCGGAATGAAGCGTTTACATAATCTAAATAACAATTTGGTTTGATGGAATATATTTTCAATAAAGCAAAATCTAATCAAATACGTCAATTATAAAATAATAATTTAAACGTTGTTTATCATCATTAAATGGCTATTAATTTAAATACACGTATCGTTAATTCTACTATCATTTGAGAAATTAACTAACAAAATTAATATGACCATAAAGTAATTATAATTATAATATTTACTGTAACCAATACGAAGATGAGCATATTATTTATGTTTAAAATGTATTACGGAAAACTCAAGATTATGAAAATTAATAAGTATTTGGTATGTTAATATAACGAATCTACAAATGTCTATTTTAAAACTAATGTTATATAATATATATTAAGATAAATATTATATATTCAAAAGAATTTTTCAGTATTTAATAATGTCATGAAGTGTAAATGTTAACCAATTTGAATTTATTGATGCATTTAATTTAGAAATGCTTGTATTTTACCTTAAAAATAGATATACTCAGCTAAAATTTAATTATATTGAAAACAATTAAGATATTGTCAAAACCATCAACTATACGAGTTTAACAGCCAATCTTTTGACGAGTGCGCTCGTATCTCGCGTGATGCAGTTAATTAATGAAGGTATAGCGTGAAAACGGCGAGCATAATCTAATGACAAAGACTAATCTAACAGCAACCCAAGAACCCATGTAATTTCGTCGAAGAAAAAGCCTCACGTAACACATATCAAAATCCGAATAGTAATCAATCGCAAAATATTTGAAACGTTTGATATCATTCGATAGCATTGTAAAACAGCTAGAATGATCGTTTATCAGGCCATCCTGGTAATAAATTTATCTTCTTTACAATGCAAGCGGCAAAAGCATTGGATACGCGCCAAGATTGTAACTTTTTTCCTGTGACTTATGGCAACGCCGTGTATTCTACAGCGCCATTGTGCGTTAAGAACCTCGATGATCTTTTTCGAAAATTCACAAAAAAGAAACGTCGCTAAAATTATCATACCAATCAAAAAATTAGAGAAATATAAAATGTGATGTTATACATAATATATATAATCATAAAAAAATCATTACAAGTTCATATCTCGTAGAATTGCGTGTTGAAAGTCAAACAAATGTCTTCTTTCTGAATGTAACAATTATGAATGTAAATTTTCTTAAAATGTAAACCACATGCCATTTTAACAATGTTTTACGGCTAAATGTTCGAAATAGAAATAAATCAAAAGACTTCGCACTAAATATATTCGAAAAGTGTTTACGATGAATTTTTTCCTAACCTTGGAGAGTTATAGGTTTTACCTTAAAAATAAAAAGAATCATTCATACATATATACATACAACAATAATGTACGCATATTGTTTTAAAGATTTCATTTTTTAAAATATGATGTCTTTGCCTTGTACTCATATTCACACGATTCTAGTTCTTCATTCTGCTGTATAATTATATTGTTTTATGTAATTCCATTACTTTTACTTATTATAATTTAAAAGAGTAAAAATATAAATCATTTAATTGCATTAAATTCTTTGATCGAGAATTTATTAAACTATTTGTCTAGAACATTAAAGAGGAAGAAACGTCATGCTTATATTAAATTTCACAATTTAAAATTTAACTCAATAACGTATAGCATCTATAATTGAATATTGCAAGTGAAATAACATTGTAGGTTACACTTCATGTTTTATCGTTGAAATTTCGAGGTAGTGGTTATTAATCATACAACGCAGCTTTTATTGATCGTGTAAATACTTTCGAATTATATCTTCAATGTACGTAAATTAATTATAATTACTTCATAACCCCGAATGAATTACTCGAAGATTACAATCACAAAGTCAACGATTTTTCTTCTAACAGAATACATAAAATCATTAAATTAACGATTTTTAATTTTAACAAAACAACATTTATTTTGCGTAAGTTTGTTGATCGCATAATATAACTTTCGATAGAAAATAGATCAATCGTCTATAAAGAGAGAATTCATTTTAATGAGGTACAAAATAGCAACAATGAAATATAGTTGATCAAAATTAAATGTTTACAATGTTGGAATAAATAATAGTTGCTTTAAACTACGAAAATTGGAAATGCTGTCATTTTCATTCGTAAAATTTATGTAAAGTTTTAAATTAAAATTATTTTCTTTTTTTTTTTACAAAATCATCATTTAAGAATATCATGATATAAACTCTAATAAATATTTACAGTCTTCGATATATTAATATTAATTTTATTAAATATTATATCCGAATTGTTGATTTATAAGTACATGTACGTAAGTAATAGAAAAACGATTATCATTTTTTGTATTTATTTCAACATAAATCAGTGCTTCATTTAATGAAACTTACGTTGTTATAACAAAATTGAAATGATGCACTGTTCAATGAGCAGTGATATTGTATGATCAATATCATAACTTGACCAATACAAAACTTACATTAAGAAATGATGCGAGAGACAATTTATGCCTGAATAAACGATCTTGTCGCTACTTACTACGTATCATGCAATCAACTTTACCTTACTGTATACTAATAATTCATCAAGCATTATTTCATCATCTTACTTCATTATAATAATAAATTTTTTTTAATACAAACGAAAATATAAGCTTAATCCTAACCGATCATGTAAACGTTCGGAAAAAAATAGTCGAGTTTTCAATTAAATTGGTCGTTATAATAATAAAATTCTACAATAAAAGGAGAAGAATTAATTACTTTAGCATGGAAATTATTTAAAAACTAGTGTCAAGTATTTATTAGCATGTAAATAAGCATATATTAAGATATTATGTGTATATATACATATATATATATATATTTAAAACATCTTTAAAAAAGTTGTATTTCAGTTCTGTTATAAATTAATATCGCGTTAAAATATTATTAAGTTATAAAAAGCAACGAGTGTTTAAATTGACCTTTCAATTTTGCCGGTAATCAATACGAAAACGACACTTTCAAATATTTGACGTGAAATATTTTATGTTAATTTAAATATATACATAATATTATATGACAAATATAATATAACAGATTGTTATTATAATAAATAAAATTACTATTTGTAATATGAATTTAAAGATATTGACATAAAAGCACGATAAATTAAACATAAAATGAAAATTTACATATAAACATGAACAAATGTAGTTTATTGTGCTTCCAATTTAGTTTTAAAATGAGTAAACTAATATATTTTTGTAGTTAAATATCAATGAGTTTTTGAATATGTTCGTTTTATTTTGATCAGTTATCCCAAAGTAATATTTGTAACAAAGGCTACATTTTTGTTCGCTATTGTACATAAGCGGCTGGCATATGTAGAAAGAGTTTAAATTGGTCAGTGTATAAAGAGTTTAACTGGTCAATAATTGAATGGGTATTTTTATTTATACTGTTAATATTTTTTTGAACTAAAAATCATAATCTTAAAAAACGTTCTGTTTTTTCAGTAAATGTTTTTGTTTGTTTTTAATATTTTTGAATTGCAATTTTTGGAACAGTTTTTGATTACTAATTTCTTTGAGTGTCCTTGCATTGTTATTATATTATATATTTAAAAATACTAAAATTCCAAAATACTGTAACTTCTATGAATGGATACACAATGTACATTATATTTTTATGAAATTTACACAAGAAAAAATATAAATAAAATAACTGATATCTTAGGTTATGTTAAATTATATATGATAAAATTAGGTGAGTTGTATATTAAATCAGCATTGATTTTCATTAAATTAGAATAGAATACGAAAGATCAAATTTATAGAAATGTAGTAATAATTATATTTCAAAAACTAACAAAATTTCTTTAATCAAATATAAACTATGATTGTATTAATCTTATAAATAATATCTTAATATCTTAATGTCTTAACATCTTAATATCTTAAAATAAAATCTCAATAAAATTGTTTAATTTAACTAAAAATCTAATTAAAAATCTAAACAGATGAAAAGATAATATAACCTAAATTTAATATTTTATTTGTATTATCTACTAAATTATGTTGTATTTTTGAAGTCGGAATATGAAATTATGAATGCATGTTAAATTATGAACTAGAGGATCTTTATATATATATATGTACCATAATGTAAGAATGACAGTTAGATATTTTCATAATATACGTTCAAATCTACAGCTAAATGCGTATTATTTAAATTACTAAATCTATTATTTTATTACAATTTATACAATATTACATATATACATATATTACATATATACAATAATACAATTTATACAATAACAATGCAGAATTCTAAGTCCTCATAAATTCTCTTTATCGGAATAACATCTGTCTGTGTAATGTACTATCAAATTTTTCAAACTAAATTACCACAATATACAATTATATTTATAAGTTTATAACACGTTATTATCATACATTCTTACAATTTTCTAAAATTATAATTTATAATATTTATTTTATAATTTGTCTCAAATGAAATTGATTTAATTTAATCGTATGTTCCTGAAGAAAAATATACAGAGTATCATTTAATAAAAGACTTAATTTTGTTATTTTAATAAAAATGTATCATGAGGAGAAAATTTTAGAGATAAATTTATGTTATTTTTTTATTATTTTAAAAACTGTTCATTGTAATTTCAGTCCAATTTCAGCTTCAATTAAACTAAATTGAGTTAAAATATAAGTTAGAGCATTCTAACTCAACGTAGATGTTTTTCTTTTTATAAGAAAAACAATAATGGAAAATTGTGAAACAGATCTCAATAAAATTAAATAATATTTCATAGTATAAAAAATGAAATGAAGTATATTTTTTAAGAAAAAAGGTGAAAGAATTATTCATGCTGCAACATTTTCTGTTGTACAAGAAAATTATAACGCATCTTATCTAAGAAAAAGAGATATTAAGAATGCAAAGACAATTTTAAAAGTAGAAAATACAGTTTTCATTGTCGACCGACTTGAAGAACCGTCTAGTCTAAGATATACATAATTCGAAAAATGAAATCTTCGTATTCAGGAAGATAAATAATTATGCAAGTTGATAAATGTTTTTGTGCACATAAATATAAATACATATGCATATTATAATAATATACATACACATATATATTTAACTTTATTGTACTCAAATGTAAAAGTTCGCTCTTAAGACTTACAAGAATAAAAACGTTTTACACAAATGCAAAGAATCACATCAACGAAATTCATGACTGAATGCAGCAGGTGTTTTCGCCGTGTAACAAGATATGGGTGTGTTTTTTAGATATATTCTGCACTTGACTTTTACCTTGTTCAAAAAAGAACAAAGTTTTATGCGTTATAAAACAAATGGCATTGTACAAAAAATGTGCTTGCTAAGTAAATTGTGGTTAATTTAAAGTACTTTACTAGAATGGTAAATACTAAAGTTTCTGACGTAATTTTTGGTGAATTCATAAAGATTTTTGTTTATGACGTTCAATCTAATAATATAAATTTATTTAAGTTCATTTGTTATGAATAATTTTTATAAAAAAAGAAAGATTTGTTGTTGCTTGTTAAATGGATTACAATCTACTTACTTTCATACTAGACAATGAATTCTGTAGGATTAAATTAGCATTTTAGTACACTCATTCTAACTATATTAACATGTTATTCCTTGCCAGATAAACAAGAATCGAAGTCTGATCTTATTGTTCAAGTAATATTTAATTCATGTTATAAAATTAAGCTAAGTTGAACATTTGTTGTAAATATTATCACAGTAATCTATGTGTTGTCATCACTGAATATATTTGTCATACATTTTTCCTTGGGATCTGTGTAACTTAAGTGTATCGGTAACAAAATAAAAAATGTACTTATTTTAGTCGTATTTATATATTTAAATTTCAACTAAATAAATAACTGTATAAATGGAAATAAACAAATTTTAAACCTTTACAATTTTCAAAAAAATTATGCTTTTATATTACAAATTTCCAACACGTGTCATTTTTCTAAATTATTATAGTTATGTTTTTTACCTTGTTTTACAGAGTGATATATGACCTTTGTAACGGAAGTATAAAATTTAAATTTCACAGATTTCATATCCCATAAGCTTAAGAACACAAACATTACACAATTTACTATATGTAGTGGGCATAAAATTTTTTTCACCAATTTAATTTGCAGAGGATCATAAATTATATAAAGATACTACATTTTAAATTTATGTATACATTTTCATGAATTTATCGTCGACTTAAAATACAATGCCATTTTAAGCCTACTATTACTTGGATAGTTTTAATTCGTATGAATTTTAGGCAATAA
>JABFOX010000606.1:0-15817 GCA_022817665.1 Axea sp. ZL-2020
AATTACACTCTTTTGCTATATTACCAAAAAGATGGGTTGTTGAGAGATCTTTTGCTTGGTTAGAAAAATGCAGACGGTTATGGAAAAATTGCGAGCGAAAACTTAACACTTGCCTACAAATGGTTGTTCTTTCCTTCATCTCTCTTCTGTTGAGGAGATTTTAAACTGGTTCTTAGAAAGTTTTAAATTTTTGCAGACCATACCTAACAATAAACAACTTTAGGTTTAAATTTATGAAATCAGTTGTTATATATATCAGCAAATATGGATTTAACTGGTGTTATGGACTTAAATAAATTTACTGAAAAAGCAAAAAGTCTAATTCAAAGTGCTCAGATGAAAGCGTTGGGAGCTGGGCATCAGATTTTTATGCCTGAGCATTTACTAAAAGTAATGCTTGAAGATGAATTAGGTTTAGTTCAGGATTTGATAAACGCTTGTGGTGGAAATGTGCAAAGTATTTCTGATGCTGTGGATAACGCAATAAAAAAGTTGCCAGTAATTGAAGGGCCAGGAAGTGGTGGCCTTCAACTTTCAAGAGAAATAGCAAAAGTTTTTGAAGATTCAATTGGTATTGCTCGGAGAAATAAAGATTCGTTTGTTGCCGTTGAGCGTTTACTGCAGGGCCTCACTGCACAAAAAGATGATACTGTAGGCAAAATTCTGGCAGAGAATGGTGTGACTCCACAAAAACTGAACTCAGTTATTGCAGAAATGAGAAAAGGCAGAAGTGCGGACTCGCCAAACAGTGAGGAAAAATTAAACGCGGCAAAGAAATATACAAAAGATGTTACAGAGCTTGCTATGCAAGGCAAGCTTGATCCTGTAATTGGTCGTGATGAAGAGATCAGAAGGACTATGCAGGTATCACTGAGGCGGACAAAAAATAATCCAGTGCTGATAGGTGAACCTGGTGTCGGAAAAACTGCAATAGTCGAGGGGCTTGCAAACAGAATTGTTGCAAACGATGTGCCACTTGGTTTGCGTGATGCAAAGGTTTTAGCCCTCGATCTTGGCGCATTAATTGCTGGAACAAAATTTAGAGGAGAATTTGAAGAAAGACTAAAAGCGGTAATCAATGATGTTTCAAAAGCAGAGGGAAAAGTTATTTTGTTTATAGATGAGCTTCATACTTTAGTTGGAGCAGGAGCAACAAGCGGTGCAATGGATGCTTCAAATCTGCTGAAGCCTGCTCTTGCACGTGGAGAAATTCGCTGTATAGGGGCTACAACTTTAGATGAATATCGTGAACATATAGAGAAAGACCCTGCGCTTGCAAGGCGTTTCCAGCCCGTGTTTATTTCTCAACCAACTGAAACTGACACTATTTCAATACTGAGGGGTTTGAAGGAAAGATATGAAGTGCATCATGGTATAAGAATTACAGACGGTGCAATAATTGCTGCTGCAGCGTTGTCCAATAGATATATAACAGATAGGTTTTTACCTGATAAAGCAATTGATTTGATTGATGAAGCAGCAAGCAGGGTAAGAATTGAAATGGATAGCAAACCTGAGGTTATTGATGAACTTGAGAGAAAGATTATACAGCTAAAAATTGAGTCAGAGGCTTTGAAAAAAGAAAGTGATGAAAATTCTAAACAGCGTTTAAAAAAGATAAATGAAGAGATCGAAAATCTAAACAGTAAATTTGCTGACTTGAACAGCAAATGGCAGATGGAAAAGAATAAAATAGCTAGAATACAAGAAACAGCCGAAAAATTAGATAACGCTAGAAAAGAGCTGGAATTGGCTCAGCGGAGTGGAAATTTAGGAAAAGCAGGAGAGCTGATGTATGGTGTGATTCCTCAGCTTGAGAATGAATTAAAAAATCAGGAAAAGGTTACTGATAGTTTCTTAAAGAAAGAAGTGACTGGAGATGACATTGCAAACATTGTTTCAAAGTGGACTGGAATTCCAGTTGATAACATGATGCACAGCGAAAAGGAAAAACTTCTTAACATGGAGAATGAAATAGGAAGAAGAGTAATAGGGCAAAAAGGCGCGATAGAAGCAATAAGTAATGCAGTTAGGCGCTCTCGCTCTGGTGTGCAAGATAATAATCGACCTTTCGGTTCATTTTTATTCTTAGGCTCAACTGGGGTTGGTAAAACCGAACTTGCGAAAGCCCTTGCTGAATTTTTGTTTGACGATCATTCAGCGCTTCTGCGTTTTGATATGTCAGAATATATGGAAAAACATTCTGTTTCAAAGCTAATTGGCGCGCCTCCTGGGTATGTTGGCTATGAACAAGGTGGCAGGTTAACTGAAGCAGTAAGAAGAAGGCCATATCAGGTAATCTTATTTGATGAAATAGAGAAAGCAAATCCAGATATATTTAATCTATTGCTGCAAATCTTGGATGAGGGTAGACTCACTGATAGTCATGGCAAATTAGTTGATTTTCGCAATACCATACTGATTTTAACTTCTAACCTTGGCGCTGAGATAATCCTTAGAAGAGCAAAAGAAAATAGCTCTCTTGAAAAGCCCTCTGTCATCCCAGTGCTTGACACTGGGATCCAGGAAAAAAAGTGGATTCCAGCGTTACGCGCTGGAATTACATCAGAAGGAGGAGTTGCTAACTCTGTAAAAAGCGAAGTGATGCAAATAGTTAAATCAGCATTTCGTCCAGAATTTTTAAACAGGCTGGATGAAATTATTATATTCCATAGTTTAACCAGAGATGACATCTATAAAATTATAGATGTTCAATTTTCTTGTTTACAAAAAACACTTGCTAAGCGTAAACTAAGTATAAGTTTGTCACAGGAAGCTAAAGAACTAATAGCACAAACTGGCTATGACC
Source organism: Axea sp. ZL-2020 (assembly GCA_022817665.1). Lineage (NCBI taxonomy): Eukaryota > Metazoa > Arthropoda > Insecta > Hymenoptera > Scelionidae > Axea > Axea sp. ZL-2020. Next base: position 2,810 of record JABFOX010000606.1, read on the forward strand.
CTGAGTATGGGGCAAGGCCCCTAAAAAGGGTTTTACAAGAGTGTATTCAAAATAATTTAGCTAAATTAGTTTTATCAGGAGAAGTAATGGAAAATGATGAACTAATAGTGTACGCTCTTGATAATGAAATCTTAGTTAAAAAGGTTTAAGTTCACTGTGTATTTTTGTTAAAAAAATGTGTATAGATCATAATGTTGACACTGAGTCTTTATTTAAGTTAGCTGATCAAGAAAATCAGCAAGATAAAGAAAAAATTAAAAAATTTATTAAGTATTTTTATAGTTTTGTTTATAAAAGCGACCTAAAAGCCAACGATAAGTTTTTGCTATATATTGTAAACGATGCTTACAATTTTGTTTCTCAAAAAGAGAAAGATGAAAGTAAGTTAGTAGTAAGCAATATAGATGATATACCAGGAATAGAAGGTGATTTTACCACGATTAAGATAACAAACGATGATATGCCATTTTTGGTTGATTCTGTTATTGCAACTATTAAATCGCACAATTTAACCATATGTTATTACAGCAACAGCATAATTAACATTAAAAGAAAAGAGGACCTAATAGATGAGATTTACTCTTTGGAAGAAAGCAATGGAGTCAAAGAGTCAGTTATATATGTAATTATCAAAGGTATAAGTGACAGTTTTGTTGGTACATTAAAGGAATCTCTACAAAAAACGCTGAAAGCAGTTAATTGCGTTGTGAAAGATTGGCACTTAATGCTCAAGAAACTTGATGAGGCAAGTCTTTCTGTCATCCCAGTACTTGATACTGGGATCCAGGAAAAAGACACGTGGATTCCAGTGTCAAGCACTAGAATGACACCAGACCGAAATCAAGAGCAAAAAGATTTTCTAGTTTGGTTAAAGAATAATAACTTCGTATTTCTAGGTTATCAAGAATATATTGCTGGTAAAGATGGAAAACTCGTCTGTGATAGCAAAAAGGCCCTTGGCCTGATAAGAGTAGGTCAAAGTACGTTGATTCCTTCTGCAAACCTTGATTCCCTATACATACTGAGATCAGATCTAATCTCAATAGTCCATCGGCGTACATACATGAATTGTATAGGAGTAAAAGAATTTGATGACCAGGGTGATGTAGTAAAGGAACGGCGTTTTTTCGGGCTATTTACTTCTGTAGCGGAGGTCCAAGATATTCGAACTATTCCAATAATAAGAGATAAAGTTAAAGTTATAGAAAAAAATGCAGGGTTTGTAACCGGGGGCCACAATAACAAAGCTTTAATTTCTATTTTACAAGCATTCTCTTGTGATGAATTATTCCAATCAAATGAAGACGAATTATTTAAAATTTGCATTTCGATCATGTCTCTTGCGATTAGGCCAAGGGTCAGATTATTTTTAAGAAGAGTAAGGGATTTTATTAGTTGCATAGTGCTGATACCAATGCGTTATGCTAGCGCTAGGCTAATGTTCAAGATACGTGACATATTGAAGGATGAGACAAGTGCAGAAAGTTCAGATATTTATAACAATCACATTATCAATGAATATGATTTGATGAAATTGCATGTAGTGCTAAAGAACAAAAATGCTAGTGTTCCTGATGATGAAGTTTTGCGTATCGAAAACAAATTAAGGAACATTACGGAAAAGTGGGAAGATCGTTTTATAGACAATTTATATAATACTTTTAGTACTGTTGAGGATATATTCATCCGTTATTGCAAGGCATTTCCAATAAGCTATCAAGAGAGTTTCGAACCTCATGACGCATATTACGATATGAAAAAATTGGAGATAGTGAGGAAAAAAGGAGTTAGCGAGGTCGATTTGAGACTTACTCGTGATAATCTTAATTATCAATTAAAGGTTTACACTTCGAGCAATGGAGGTCTTGAATTATCGAAGATATTAAGAATTACTAAGAATTTGGGAGCTAAGATTCTATCTCATAATGGCTATTACATAGAAATTAACGGCGGAATATGGATACACCATTTTGTGTTGTCAAGAGTCGATGAATTAATAGACAACATTACTCTAAAAGAGCAATTTGAAATAACACTTGCGAAAGTGTTTAGAAAGGAAATTAAAAATGATTATTTCAATAGTTTGGTCATTATTGCTGGACTGGAGTGGAAAGAAGTGCTTCTGGTTAGAGCGTTAAGTGCTTACTTAAAGCAGACGTCATTTAACTACAATCCAGAATATATCCAAAAGGTAGTTTCAGAGTATCCAAAAATAGTAAAGTATTTGATACAACTATTTCATGCAAGATTTGATCCTAACATAGACATTGATAGAGCAGAAACCACGGATATTTTCAGAGAAAAAATTGAGGAACTTCTAAAAGAGATCAGCAATGTTTCACATGATTACGTTTTGCGCTCGATATTTAACTTGATAATGGCTATTTTAAGGACCAGTTATTATCAAGATGATAAACCCTACTTATCTACAAAATTTGACTCAAGTAAAATAAATGGTTTACCTGATCCTCGCCCGTATCGTGAATTGTATGTTTATTCAAACATTTTTGAGGGAATACATCTAAGAGGAGGAAAATTAGCCCGTGGTGGCTTGAGGTGGTCGGATAGGACGGAAGATTTTCGCACTGAAGTTTTGGGGCTCATGAAAGCTCAGATGACAAAAAATGCGGTTATTGTACCTGTTGGCGCAAAGGGTGGGTTTGTAATTAAGCAAATTTATAAAGACAAAGATATTTTAAGAGAGAAAGGTGTTGAATGCTATAAGAGTTTTATCAGAGGAATGCTTGATATTACTGATAACGTGGTTGATGGTGAAATAATTCCGCCAAAAAATGTCATTAGGTATGATGAGGATGATCCATATCTCGTGGTTGCTGCTGATAAAGGCACTGCTTCATTTTCTGATTATGCCAACCAGATAGCCTCTGAATACAATTTTTGGCTTAGCGATGCATTTGCATCTGGTGGATCAGCAGGTTATGATCACAAAAAAATGGGTATTACAGCCAGAGGTGCATGGATTGCAGCGCAGAGGCATTTTTGGAAAATGAATAAGGATATTTACCAAGATACAACTGTTATTGGAATTGGAGATATGGCTGGCGACTTATTTGGAAATGGTATGCTGCTTTCAAAAAAGATATATTTAATCGGTGCATTTAACCATATGCATATTTTTATTGATCCAAATCCTAGTGCAGAAAAGAGTTTCACAGAGCGTAAACGTCTCTTTGAGTTACCATTTTCAACTTGGATGGATTATAACAAAGATTTGATTTCTAAGGGTGGAGGAGTATTTGAGCGTAGCAGCAAGCAAATAAACATTTCTCAAGAAATAAAAAAACGCTTTGATATAACAGAAGATATGCTACCTCCAAGTGATTTGATTAGATATCTACTCAAAGCAGAAGTGGACTTCATATGGAATGGAGGAATTGGTACGTTTGTTAAGGCAAAGAGTGAAAATCATAGCATGGTCGGTGACAAAGCAAACGATGAGTTAAGAGTAAATGGTAAAGATATTAGAGCTTCTATGTTTATAGAAGGCGGAAATTTGGGATGCACACAGCTTGGAAGAATAGAATATGCTGAAAGAGGTGGATATATCAATGCAGATTTTGTTGATAATTCAGCCGGAGTGATATGTTCGGACCTTGAAGTCAACATCAAGATTGCATTTGTTTCAGCTATGAAAGCAGGGGGTATTTCTTTAGAAAAAAGGAATGAAATACTAGCCAGCATGGTGGATGAAGTTGCATCCAAAGTGCTTGAGAACCACAACAGAATTGAAACAAAAGCATTACTTCTTGAGTGTTTGCAAGCTAAAGAGAGATTGGAGCAGCACCACAGGTTACTGCTCAGTTTAGAAAAATCTGGGCTGTTAAACCGAAGCGTAGAATTTCTTCCAGCTGAAGAAGAGATAGCAAGGATGTTAACTGGTGCAGAAGGTTTCAGTTCTCCTCAGCTTTCTATTCTAATGTCTTATGCTAGAACGGCAATAAAAAATGAAATTATACATTCCGATCTGCCTGAAAAAGATCTTATATCTAATGACTATTTGCTAGGTTATTTTCCTAAGAAGATGGTAACAGAGTTTAAGGATTTCATATTAAAACACCAACTTCGTAGAGAAATTATCTCTACTTGCATTGCAAATGATGTAGTGAATAGAATGGGCTGTATATTCATCAATAATTTGGCTGAGAACACTGGAATTAAGGTACAAGAAGCGGTTAACATATATATTGTTGTTAACCACCTGTATGATTTAAACAGCCTGTGGCAGAAAATTGATGAATTGGATGGAAAAATTGATGTTAACTCATACTTACAAATAGTGAGGAACGTGCAGAAATTTATTGGCAGAGTATCGTTTTGGTTAGTGAAAAATCTTGGCAAGCTTAGCTTTGTAGAGTTGGATGATGTTACAAAATTTAAAGATGCAATTGAAACTTTAGGCCAGAACTTAACTGATGTTTTAGATGAACACCTATTAAAGGTCTATAGCCATGGATCAACTTCTTTAGTAGAACTTAATATAAATAAAGATCTAGCAAAAAAAGTTGCTGATCTATGTGTTCTTGCTTATGCACTGGACATTATATCTGTTGCTGAACAGACATCTTTGTCCATTCTTGATGCTGGTAAAATATACTTTGAGTTAAAGTCACTGTTAAGATTCGATCTGATTAGAACAATTGCCATCAAGATGAAAAGCCGCTCTTCTTATTGGGATCGCAGCTTAGTTAATGATTTATTGGACGATTTAAGCAATTACCATCACAAGCTAGCTGTTAAAGTCATAAAAGCTGCTGATAACTCCGAAGATAAGGTTCAAACCTGGGCTTGTAATGATAAGGACTACATAGAACGTTATAATAGTTTTTTAGATGAGATGGTTGCTTCTAAATTTGATTTAAGCAAATTAATATTTATAATCAGGAGGATTAAAGTACTTGCTTCATAGGAAAAATGTTTAATATAGGTCTTTCAGAAATTTTGGTCGTTGCTTTAGTGAGCATAATTGTTCTTGATAGAAATAAGGTGCCTGTATTTATTGATCTTATTAGGAATACATATAAGTATCTTATGATTATAAAATCAAAAGCTAGGAGGTTATTGAAAGATGCAGGAATTGAGGACTTATATAAAGAGTGTAATACTGAGAAAGTAAATTACATAGTTGGTAAAAATGGTAAGCTTTATCCTACTTACGATATAGACAATACATCCAAAGATAATGACAGCAAAGGTCCTAGTAGTAGATGATGTACTATGTAATGTTAAGCTTTTGGAAGCTCGACTAAAAGCAGAGTACTATACGGTTATCGTGGCCTATGATGGTGAGGAAGCCATGGATTTAGTAGCAAAACAGCAGCCCGATATTATATTACTCGATATTATGATGCCAAAAATGAATGGCTTTGAAGTTTGTAAGGAGCTAAAGAATGATCCCTTGACAACTCATATTCCAATAATTATGGTAACTGCGCTGCATGACGCTCATGATAGAGTACAGGGCATTAATGCTGGTGCAGATGATTTTCTGACTAAACCAATAGACGAAACTGCTTTATCTGCAAGGATCAAGTCTCTCACGCGCTTAAAAATGATTATAGATGAATTGCGTTTAAGAGGAGAAACCAACGCTGAGATTGGCGGAGTAGCAGGGAACAGTATTATGGATTATTCTAATCAGATTTTTGATGCTAACATACTTGTTGTAGATGAAGATGTCTTTCAAGCAGAGCAGATATATAATGTACTAAAGCACCGCTTTAGGTCAATTAAAATACTGAGTGATCCAGTGGAGGCATTAAAGGTTGGTATTAAGGATAATTACGACCTGATTATTTCTGGTATGCAGTTTTCAAAAACTGACGGCCTGCGTTTGTGTTCTGAGTTTCGTAGTAAAGTAGAAACACGCTATACACCAATTCTGATTCTTTCTGAGGATTATGATAAAAACAATTTAGTAAAAGCACTTGATGTAGGTGCTAATGATTATTTAACAGTACCTTTGGATGAGGGTGAGTTAATAGCAAGGGTTAATTCGCAAGTAAAACGCAAAAGATATCAAGATGCCTTGAGAATGAATTTATTTAATAATGCGGAAATGTCTATAAAGGACCCATTAACTAACTGTTATAATAGAAGATATTTTGATGCACACTTAAGAAACATTGTTAAGGACTCTGTGGAAAAGGATAGAAGGTTGTCTCTTATGATACTTGATATAGACTATTTTAAGATGGTGAATGACAGTTTTGGGCATAGTGCTGGAGATGAACTTTTAAAGCAAGTACAGAAAAGAATTTCTGAAAATATCAGAGTGACAGATTTACTAGCTAGGTTTGGTGGTGAGGAGTTTGTTGTTGTAATGCCAGATACCAATGTATCAGATGCGTATACTATTGCGGAGAGAATACGAAAAATTATTGCTAAAGAACCTTTTATACTTGCGGACAAAAATACAACCCATCACATAACTGTGAGCATTGGAATTGCAGAAATGCAAGGATCTGACCTTGACGATATTAAAAAATTTATAGTACGTGCTGACAAATATTTATATAAGGCAAAAAACAGTGGTAGAAATAGAGTGGTTACTGGCTATAGCTAAAGTGGCTTAAGTTTACCGAAAACCGTCATTCCACTACTCGTTAGCGGAATCTATACCGCGAATGAATCGCGGTATGACGTGTTGCTTGGGTTAGCTATAGATTTCTGAAATGATTTCAAAAAAATGATAACTAAGGTTAAAGCGACAACATGAGGTTTCTCAGCTCTGGAAATTTCAAGTTTAACTGCAAGAATAGATACTTATTTAAGAAATATCCTGTGACTTTCAGTCCTAACTGAAATTCTTGGAATGAGTAGCTGTTTTGTAGGTTATTATTGTATACATCATGCAACATTTGTGGAAAAGGTAGGAGTTTATCTGCATAATAATCTCCTACTTTTTTTGACACTGCTCTACCAGTTTTTGGAGAAATAAATTGTAAGTTTTCCTTAACACCTGTTACAGCACACTTGGATAAATCTAACTTGAATCCCAATTGCGTAAGAAGCAGAAGCTCTAAGTTGAGATAATGACTTTGCCAAGGTTCATTATTATGCTTAATTATATCGATGAAATATCGAAAATTATCATACAGCACGGCACAGGGTTCACTTTCTGGAAGCACTTTTTCTAAAATAGAGGAGAAAGAAACAATAGTAATGCTTTTTAACCTATCTTGAAAGAAATGATGGAATGGAGATTCGATTAATTCACACTTAAAAAAACCTAGATTTTCAGGTAATTTAGCACTCCATTCTGCATGTAATAGATTACTTATTTGAAACTTATAATTGCTATTGTTTATTAGCTTAGTTAATCCCCTGCGCTTTCCATGATTTTTTGTAAACAGAGAAAGAATTAAGCTTTTATCGCCGTATTTTTTAGCAGCTATAATGATGCCTTCATCTTTCCATCTCATTTAGAGTAATTAACCGTATTGACCGTATGATATTATAGAAGTAGTAAAATTAGTACAGCAAAAACTACGTCTTTGAGCTTAAATCAACTAAAATATATTGACTTTACGTGCAATATTAGCTTTAAACCAGTAAAACAAGCTGCTTAACATATGCGTTTTTTCTATTCTAATTATATTCTTTTTTTGTCTTTATGTTGTTTTTTGCTTTTTTCGTTATCTTCAACAAAAGCCCAAACGAATGATACGTTAGCTGTTCCTATACCACAAAGGAAAAAAGAAACAGTTGAGCACACTGTTGTAGCACAACCGAGGCAAATTATCGAAATGCAAGAAGAAGTCATTATTAACGAGGGTAAAGAATTCATTCCAGTTCCAAAAAGAAAAAAAAGTGTAGGGAAGAAACTAAGAAGGGATGTGAGAGAGGCAAAAAATGAAATAGGAAACGAAAAAAGCGTTGAGAATAAAAAGGATGAATTAGTTGTAACAGAAATTATTAACTCTATAAGAGACAAACTTACAAAATGCTGGAGCATTCCTGAAAGCATAGCTTACAAAGAAAATGTTAATATAAAAATTAACTTATTATTATCCAGTCAAGGCGAGATAATTATGGCCGATGTAGCAGACAGTGATTCCTATCGAAATAATCCACTTTTCAGGTCGATAGCAGATAATGCAATGCGTGCAGTATATAAATGTAGCCCATTGACTGGCTTGCCTACTCAGCACCACCACATTTGGCGTGAAGTAACACTAGACTTTATTCTATAGCTAAAGTAATTCTATTATTTAATAAGCCCACTGTATCCGTTCAGGATAGCAGCAAGGTAGTATAATCATAGAGTAAAAGTGAGTTTGCAGCAAATGGTATCATCCCAGTGCTTGACACTGGGATCCAGTTTTCTTTACAAATTCACCAAAAGTGCTTCATTCTATAACGCAAAACCTATACTCACCAAACCCAATGCATTACTTGCAATTAAGTTTCCTGGATTCCAGTGTCTGGGCACTGGGATGACGTTATACGGTTCTTGGATGCAAAGAAGAGTGAGAAAAACTCTATAGTTAGCAAACTTTCAACCAGAAACAGCCAAAGATCTCTCTAAGATGTCAGTTTCTTTTGTATCTGCAACTTTACCGTTCTGATCGAATGAAATTTGCAGAGACTTACTGCTATACTTCCTTTTTCCTAAGAAGTTAGCTTGTTTAATTTTATATGAGACATAGTACCAAATGTTATCATCGAACTTTGATACTAATGTTGGTGATCCTAAAGTGTGAACCACTTTTTCTTTATCGTCACCTACCTTTATCTTGCTCCACAATTCAACACTAATGCCAGGAGCTCCGTGGTTGTGAATAGTGTGTGTGCAGCCCACTGCAAATAATAAAATAAAAGATACTAATACTCGCATTTCTGTTGATAAATTACTTGAAGCTATAATACACTAATAAATTACCTGCCGTCAAATTTCAAAAAGTTAAATTGACTGATTCTCAATATCACTTAATATAATTTTACTTTAGAAAATAATAGGTGTCTTATGTCATTGTTAGAAGCAGATCCAATATACAAACCTTTCAATTACCCTTGGGCTTATGATGCGTGGCTGCAGCAACAAAGAATCCATTGGATACCTGAGGAAGTTCCGCTTGCTGATGACGTGAAGGATTGGAAAACTAAACTTTCAAACGTAGAGAAAAATCTACTAACTCAGATTTTTAGATTCTTTACTCAAGCGGACATTGAAGTAAATAACTGCTACATGAGGCATTATTCGAATATATTTAAGCCAACAGAAATATGCATGATGCTTGCAAGTTTTTCCAACATGGAAACCATACACATTGCAGCTTATTCTTATCTTTTAGACACAATTGGCATGCCAGAAAGCGAGTATCAAGCATTTTTAAAGTATGATGCTATGAGAAAGAAATATGAATACATGCTAGAATTTGAGGAAAGCAAAAAACACGATAAAAAACATGTAGCTAAAACTCTAGCAGTGTTTGGTGCATTTACCGAGGGGTTGCAGTTATTCGCATCGTTTGCAATTTTGCTCAATTTCCAACGCTTTGGAAAAATGAAAGGCATGGGACAAATAATTGCCTGGTCAGCCCGTGATGAAACTTTGCACACCAATTCAATTATTATGTTATTTAATACATTTATTAAAGAGAATAATGAAATTTGGGACGAAGAATTTAAAGAGGAATTATATTCTGCATGCCGCACTATTGTTGAGCTTGAGGACGAATTCATAAAGCTTGCCTTTGATTTCGGAGATGTTGAAGGACTATCCGCAGAAGAAGTGCGCAATTACATACGCTACGTAGCAAACAGACGGTTAATGCAATTAGGTCTTGAATCCATATATGATGTCAATGATAATCCTATTCCATGGCTCGATGAAATACTAAATGGCGTTGAACATACGAATTTCTTTGAAAATAGAGTAACAGAGTATAGTCGTGCAGCAACTCAAGGCACATGGGAGAAGGCTTTTACTGAAAACGACACAAAATAATAGGTGAGTGCTAATTTCACTCTTCTTTGTCATGCAAGTAGCTGACACTGGAATCAGTTTTTTGATCGAGAATGTTGTATAGTGCATAATCAATTTTCCTGGATCGAAGTAGTCAAGGCACTGGGATCTAATAGATAATATTCGTGCAGTACGCGCGGAAGTAACAAAAGCTGCTTGTCTTTCATAATGTTTCGTAGCAATAGGCAGTTTTGCTTTACTTAACAACTAACTTACCATATATATGTCCATAGGACATTGGTATATAAGAACGTGCTACAACTATTAATCTTACTCACGGTCATCACTTCAGTTGCATTCTTTGGTCATTTAGTTCCAATGGAAGCAAAAACCTTCTTGTACTCAACGAGCCTGAGTATAAAAGAGGTTTTGCTATTTATAATGCCTTTTATTATTTTTGCGTTAATCTTTAGCAGTGTTAACAATCTTAAGCAGTCAGCTATAAAGTTTATATTGTTACTTATTATAATGATCTTCTTATCGAATCTGGCTTCAAGTTTAATAGCTTATTCTGTTGGGCATTTTATCATACAAAACACTTATTCAATACAAGATATAACGTATGAAGAAACAATTGTTCCTTTATGGTCGTTTAGGCTTCCGCTACTCCTTTCTAACTTTCATGCTCTTGCTTGTGGATTTGTGTCCAGCATAGTAGTGTCTATACTGCTACCTAAGAAAAGCAAAGAGCTTTCGAACAAAATGTTAGATTTAACTCTCTTTATTTTGAAGACGTTTTTGACGCCGATTATTCCAATATTTGTACTTGGGCTTGCTTTAAAAATGCAGCATGATCAAGTTCTATCTATAATACTTAAGGATTACTCAATAATTTTCATTATTATAGCATCTGCAACCTATCTTTATGTTTTCGTCTTATATGGAGCAGCAAATTCATTCAAGATCACAAGCTGGATAGCTAGTATAGGCAATATGATACCGGCATTTATTACTGCAATGAGCACAATGTCTAGTAATGCAACTATGCCTCTTACTCTTGAAGGAAGCAAAAAAAATGTAAAGCAACCTGACATAGCATCGTCTGTTGTACCAATAACTGCTAGCTTTCTTTTAGTAGGTGATTGCTTTTTTGTTATAATATTATCAATGGTAATCACTGCTGGTTATTTATTGTCCACAACGGACTATGTAACTTTTCTTCTCTATTTTTTGTTATTTAAGTTTGCTATCGTTGCAGTGCCGGCAGGAGGAATTATGGTAATGCTACCTATCCTTGAGAAATACCTCAAATTTTCTCCAGAAATGCTTTCGTTAATCACAGCCTTGTATATAGTGTTTGATCCAATAATCACTTCAGCAAATGTTATGGGTAATGGTGCCTTTACTATGATGTTTACAAAACTCTATGATAAGCTTAAGTAATGTCTATTTTAGCGATTGATACTGTAGGTACTGGTAGTTCAATAGCAATAGTTGATTATGATGGTAATTGTTTTGTAGAGCGCAATTCCACCAGCAACAATCATGTAGAATCATTTTTTCAAATTCTGAATACTTTGTTTGATAAGCACAATTATAATTACGATAAAATAGATCATTTGGCGGTAGTAGTTGGACCAGGAAGTTTCACTGGAATTAGAGTTGGTATATCAGCAGCACAAGGTATAAATCTTGCTACAAATAAGCCGTTATACGGAGTTAGTGCGCTGGAAGTTCAAGCTTACACAATATCTTTGCTTTGTACGAATAGCAAAAAAAATATCAGAGCTATAATCAAAAATGCTCAAGGGTTTTATACGCAGTTATTTGATTTCAATTTATTGCCGCTATCTGGTCCAACTGCAACACGTGACCCTGGGTCCAAGTGTCACGCTACAAGCAGTGACTGCATTACACATATGGATTGCAATTTAAATGCTAGCCATGCAGGGCTATTAGTTCATTATAGACTGAAGAACAAGCAAAAATTAAATGAAGTTGAAGCTCTATATTTAAATGAGCCTCAGTATATGAAATCATTATAGACTATTCTTTCGCGTACATGCTAATTTGGCTAAGCTTGTGCATCTGGTTTACTATCTCTTGAGCTACTTCTTTTATACTTATATCTGAATTTTCTATCTCTATGGCATTCGGTGGTATAAATAAATTGTTAATCCTAAATTGCTCTATCATGCTATTTACATTAGTCACCTTCCTATTTTTTCTTTGCCTTTTTAATGCAATACGCTTTTGTAATGTCGGTAGATCACACCTAAGTACCACAGGAAGGATTTCTGTGTTCATTTTTTTACTAAGCCTTACTATTGAATCATACATCCTCATGTTCTGGTCATTATTTTCCATCAACCCATCAATAAATATGTAATTTTTTGAGTGAATCGGATAATTTTCTATTACCTGAAGCATAATTTGCATAATGCCATATATTCTATCTTGAACTTCTTTAGGTATTTGATCACGTTCAAAGACACCATTGTATATAGAGCAAACTTGAACATTGTTATAGAACTTACTATTTACAATTAATGCGTCTATCATATTGGATAATTCTATTGCTGTGGAAAGTTTACCACTTCCTGGAAGACCAGATAGATATATGAAGAATCCTGCTGGCTGTTTTTTTGTGTTAATATTTACCATATTATTTTCAATCTTGAAACTTGCATTTATGATAACATAAAAATAAAGCTTTAAAACATATGAAATATTATATAGAAAATTATTTTTATAGTTAGGATATTATATAATCCAGAAACATAAATTCTATAATAACGATAGATATTTTTAAGCAAGTTACAACACAAAAGTGTTTGGTATTCAGAGAGCAAGACAGAGTGGAATAGACTTATTAGTTTACTACAAGCCTTTTTTCGTGTATAAATCTTCAGAAGATTCTAAGATGTACAGTTCCAGAGTGTGATGGTAAGGATTTAGTATAAACAATTCAGGAGCACTGAGAACATATAAATTCAAAAGGAGTAAGACCATTAAGAGTTTTGAGTCTTTTTGCATAATTGTAAGCCATGACAAAGTCATAAAGATGCTTTGTGAGTTGC
>JABFOX010000607.1:0-15818 GCA_022817665.1 Axea sp. ZL-2020
AAGAAACCTTTTGAAAAAGCATTTCAACAGCACTTTAAATACCATTATTTATTTTTGATTTAATAAATTATATATCTTAATTAATGTAACATTTGTAAATAATATGTAATGTAACATAATGTAAATAAAAATATTTATTATATATATATATATATAATCAATCGTATAGTAGATCACAAGATTTTAAAATGTGCTTGATAAATGTGCCAAAGTAATGCTGTGACAGTTTTCATTTTAAAAAAACATAATAAAACACTATTTTGATCATAATTTTGATTTAATTAATATAATAAGTTGTTGCAAAACATAACTAATTTATAACTATAATGGTTTATAACTTTTACTTATTACTTTAACAAAACAAAATATCCCCAACTGCATTTGGCATATACTTTAAAAATAAAATTTTTTATCTCTTAAATAAAAATTTCCATCAATAACATTTTTAAGACCATATTAATATTAATAAAATTAAAAACAAGCGATCAATTGTGCAAAACAATTAAATACTTATTATACATAGCAAAAGTAGAGTTGAAATTTGTATAATTAAGTTAAGTTTACTTTTCAAATATATACATAATATAAATTTTGCTGTTGAAATCTACATAAGAAACTTACATAGAAATACTATATAGTAAAATCAAACAAGACTGCTGTATTGTATGGCTGTTTAGTAACATTTCATGAGGTTTCTATAGAGATATTTTAAGCATTAATGTTTTGAATTTGATTTGTATGTGTATTTTAAACACGCTTTAAACTGTGTCAATGTGGGTCTTGAATGGTCGTTGCCTTTTTATTCAGTACCATAATCCTATTAGGTCTATAAATTAGTTTGTAAATGTATATATATCCATGTATAGATTGTTACAGTAGGGACATATAAGATAGTAGATTGAGAAATACTAATAAAACTACATTTTTACAATAAAACGTACATCAAGTTCTTATCTAAAGAATCCATACTATCACGTGTAAATACATATATATATAGACCAGTTATCACAAAAAAACAAAAAACAAAAACAAAACCAAGGTTCTATTAATTTATTTTTAAAGACTCTTAAGTATTAGTTTCTTTGCCTAATTATTTTCTTACATCCCTATTAAAGACTCGATGTAGGTTCTATAATAAATTATTTTAGTGCATTAAAAAAACTGAAAACTTGCCTCGGTGAACTGCAATGTATGCGGTATTCCGTCATTCGGGGATGACTGGTGGGGAAACTACTGCTTCGGTCCGAGTACGAAGTTGTTTCAAACCTGTATTTCGTTTTGGACGCAATAGATGTCGCGGTGCTGCTTGTGCTGTTGTTGAACCTCCTGAGCCCAATTGGCGACAATGGTGCCATCGGGTTTTTGCTGTATGATGATACTGCGACTGCTCCCACGTGCACCCCTGTATATGGCATTGCACCTGGTGCAAAATGCCAACTTCCTCACCCGTTTTCCCTCTAGCTTCTTTTCGTTCTCCTCGCAGTCTCTAGAATGTAAAAGAAAACGCACATGATAAAAATTAATAAACAAATTAAAACACTCGTCAAATCATCAACCAAAGTTATATCACATAATGGAAACGATAACTATTTACTCGTTCTGCAATAAAATAACAAATAAAACAAGTGTACGAAAACGTAACTATTACAATCAATGTGCATACATTGTTTCATACAATTTATAACACTTTGCCAGTTGAATGTACGAATAAACGAAAACAAAGTTATGCTGTCTAATTCAATTTTATAAATAGTCTACGATATTCTACATTAACGCCGTGAGTAAGGAAAAATGAATAAGTAAAAAGAAGTTGTAGGCACGCGTTCGACTGAATTTTCTTGTAATATGTTTTATTTTCGAACGGGTGGATTAATTTATTTCAACGTTCGGACAATGTTAAGAGTTACGTAAAACGTGGATTGTGAAAGGTCGTTTTTTGTGAAATTGGGTCGAAAACGTATTTCTCGCAGGCGCCATTGTACATGCAGTTCATCCGCACTCTTGATTGAAGTTCTATGAGAAAGGAGCGTTCGTTTGACTAATTTAAGAATGAGAAATAAAGCCGTCGTCAATTCCCGCCGCGACATTTTTAATTACATTTGCTCAGCTGCTTTGCAATAACTACCTTGTGTAACAACTGCGTGCATAATAAAAGCGCGATAAAGGAACAATTATTGACTGTTTTATCTATTCATTTACATAAATTAATCTGTTTACATTTTATTTCAGCATGATTACAGAATCATTGAACTCGGAAGTAATGTTTGTTTTATTCATTACAACTGTGGAATAATTTTCTGAAACTCGTTTTGATCAATCAATGACACATTAATCGAAATTAATTTGTAAACCAGTTTTGAATTGTTGTAATAACATTAAACAAGATGCATCACTTTACAAAATTAATTCAAGATACGGCGTTACTGAATTTAATTTATCGAGCGTCCTTTACAGACATTCTATTCAAACTGGTGGCTAAAACAGTAGCGAATTATTATTTGCAGAATTTAACTTTATAATTAGTACGTGTAACATATAAATTGCAAAACTAACTCATATCAAAATTCAACAAAAATTATTCAAGTTTAATAACAGCTTTGTTTTTTTAAGTCACAGCGTTAATTCAGATTGCTTAACGCGTACTTCCTCATTTGTTAAATTAAATAATAAGATTTATACGGCAGATTTAGGACATAAATAGTAAATACATATGCACGTAAATTATGTCAGTGTTATAGATGCCTCATAACCGAATACCAAAGATGTTATTCAATCGCTTACGAAAAGATTGTTGGTTGCATCACTAAGGATTAACCTCGTCGATGGCACGACGATTATATTGTTCGTTTATGCAGTAGATTATACATACAGACATATACTCTTCAGGGGCCTTAATTTCATTCATAAAAGGATTCTTCTCATTTGAAATTGATCATATCAATGACGCCGAATTTGCAGATATTGTCTACACTAACTCTCATGTTAACTAAAATTCATTCCGGTTGTGTTATTCTTTAGATTTAAAATTTAGCGATGTTGAACTTTCGGTTCCTCTAAAAATCTTTACAAAGATCCCCATTCATTTATTTTAATATATTAAAAGGTGTTACAAATTTCCTCTGTAAAAAATGAAACTCCAAGATAAATTAAAGAAAATTATAAACACAAATTAACTTCTTTGCAAGAGTGAATTGAATGCCGATTATTAATATTTATTCTCTTATAATTCTGCATACGCGCTTTAAAAAATTATATAAACTATTTTGAATTTCATTGTGCAAATTAAAATTGATATACAATTATTATCATAATTAATAATGTATTATTAAGACATTAAAACGTACCTTTTTTAGGAGATGAACTTAATTTTTTCTTCACAAAGCTTTCAGCCTCAAAACGTGATTTCAAACTAATGATATTCAATTTCCTCTTTCTCTTTTTTCATTATACAGCCTTAGATGTTGTTTATGTATTTAAAGCTTAGAAACTCGCTTTTTTAATATACATTAAAATATTCAACGAGTAATATAACAAACTTTTGTTTAGGTTAAACAATAATGAGATGATCTGTTGCATAGTTGTTTTTATTGACTGTGGAAAATTTTCATCTCCACATTTTTCAGTGCTAAATTTGATTGATACGTATGTTTTGTACACTGAGAATGATTTCCAAAATGAAGAATGTTCATGTTGAACGCTACTACTGATGTAGTCATCTTATTTTTATCAATCAAGAATGGCTTATTGACTACCTCATCGCCATCTGTCTTTTAATAATGACCTTGCATACATGTGCATGTAATAAAATAACGTATGTGTATGTATGAGCATCAATGTGCAGGTTTAACACAGAATCCAAATCACGTATGATGCTAACGAATTAATATCCCAGGCCAAGCGCGGGTCAAAGGACATTTTCCCAGCAGTTACCAATCTGAGTACTTGTCCCATGCAAAGCAGCTTGACTTCTGTAATCTAACGAGAATAGTCAAACGACAATGGATCTACCTGTGGGGCGCGTTACTTTCTATTATACTTTTTTTCATGAATTATCATGGAAGTTCTATATTAACAAAACTTCATCTTATACAAAACCATATGTAACTAAACATAAATCCTGATAAAATATATAATTCTTATGATTTAAATTTTGTCATTATTTCTAAATCATGTTTTTTAACGTATAAAGAAAAATGCTATGTACAAGAAAACAGAAGTTCAAAACCACGAAGTTTAATATGCAAATAAGCATTATTCTATCTGGTTACCAATAAGGATATAAATACATTGATAAACATAGAAAATTCATCCCTTAACATTTGTTCAAATAGAATTGTCAATTATATAACTCGCTAATGTTAAAGTGAACTATTTTAGTTGACTAGTTAATTGTAAAATTTGATTGCTTTCACATGTTTAAATTAATTATAATTCAATCATTTAAAACGCATTTCATTTTAGAGCAATATTTTATAATTTACTATTATCATATATTTAATTAATTTATTTTATTTATATTTTCACTTACTTTCAATTTATATTTAATCAATGGACTAATAAAATGAAACGTAAAGACAGCCAATGAGCCAACTCTGGTTTGCGTTATAAAAGTGTCCACCATTGAAGATCGCCATTCCAAATGTGTCTGATCAATAAAAATGTGTACAGATGTAACATATAAAAATCAGAATTACTGAAATTTTATTATAAAAGAATGTATATAATTGTGTAATTTACTGATCGTTTTGTAAGTGAAAGAGGGATCTTAGTTATTGTGTGAAGCACAACACAATTACTTTTATTGCACACTTATGATTTATCCAAAGAAATCGTTTTTTTTTTTTTTTTTAAATAAAATTAAAATTTTTATTTTTCATTTTTAATTTAAATAATTTTTATACTTTTTAAAATTTTAAAATAAAAAAATTAATATAATAAATTGTATCAACTGCCTGTCTTGGTTTGTTTTAGATATTTACAAATATTTATATTTATTATATATGAATACCTATAATTCATAAATGTATACAATTTATGTTAACTAAGTATAAAATTTGAACATTGCTAATTGTAAATTACAGTATTTCATAATTACAGAATGATAAAAGTGAATATTAATTGATCTGGCATTGAACATTAAACATTTAAATAATAAATAAATAAAGCAATTAAAAATTAATCTACAATTTATTTGACGAAACCGTTCTATCATTTTATACTTTGATATATTTTCCTTTTATAGCAGGTTTATTTTGCTTATTTGAAACAGTAAATGTAAAATATTTAACCACTGATAATTACTAAATTTCATTTGAAATTGTTTAATTGACATTTCGCATACGTTAAATGACTGAAAAAGAACGCATTTATTTTGTGGCAGAAAAATATCATTGATTTCTTATCTGAGACATAATAAATGAATCAAATATAATCCACGCTGAAAAAGCCAAAGATTGAAGATTATTAACCTCACGTTTAAAAAATGTCCCTTTTTTCCTAAGACACGTAAAGAAAATCAGTTTTCTACTAAGAAATTCTAAAGTTATTTTCCTGATAAATGAATGTTGTTTTTGTTGTTGAATTAAAAAAACCCTAAAAAACGTTCAAATTTCGACGAAATGTATTAAGCGAGATTCGATCAGCTTTTGTCTTATATTTTCTCAGGTGACAAAGTTTTCAGTAGGATCCGAATCATATTACACGCTCTTGCTAGAGTTATTTATTTTACTCGAAACCAGCAACCCACCAGAATGACTATGACGAAATTAAAATACATCTTTAGCATTTTTCATACTCCGAGGGAATTGTCGGAACTCTGTGTTATTTTGCATGCAATACGAATTCCATTGTGATTTATAAAAACATGTGTACATATACACGCATGTGCCAAAGACACAACGGCGCCGAAATGTCAAAGGCTGAGTGCGTTCGACTCACGTTTTTCAGAAAACGTCTCTCGGGATTAAGCGAACCAGTGAAGAAATTCTCCGGGTTCGTTTGACATGACACGCGACACGACACCACCGCGTTCGTTACGTGCCACGATTCCTTCTTTCGTCATCTTTTTCTTCTTTTTGGGATACATGACGAAATGGTGTAAAAGAACCGAAGAACAGACGTGTCAAAAATGACTTCCAGCTGAACTCATTTGCAAAACTCAGTTGAAACATGCTGAATGGCTGAATTTGTTCTGCCAGATAATATATTTCATAATCATGTTACTTCACAACGGTGTACTTTTATAAATATATTGTGCTTATTAATACCACTTTTGTTGTTAGGTGCCACTTGATTTTCTAAATTTTACAGTCTAAAGTTCGGTAAAAATAAATATACTGTTGAAATAAACATACTTTAAATCTAAAATTTACAGTATGTTTATTTCAACTGATATATTACAGTGTTATAGATTTTTATTTTAAAAAACGATTATAATTTATTAGTTTATGCACGAATATTTATTATATAGAACGTATGATTTGTAATTTAACATTGATGATTAATTTTTTAAAATACTTATTAATTTAAATTTAATACTTTTATTCCATTTACACATAAAAAAGGAACTTTGATGATTTTACGGCATGTTTGAATTTGGAATCAAAATACCAATTCTTCAGTTGCTTGTAAATTTTTACGATTTCTTGCACGATGTAAATCGGATTTCCGAACTCGCATTCCGTCGTTCGAAAGTACGGGTCCAATATCAGTTCGATTTCTCAGTCGATCGATGCTGGACATTTTGCGGTGTAATAAAATTGGCACATAAAAGAATGTACAAGATAAAATTGTTTCGCCAAATATTATTAAAAATGAAGAAAGAGTCGTTCGAAAAAAATACATGTAGATGCAAAGTATTAAAAATTGATTTGGTCGACCTATATTCCAAGTGAAATTTCCAACTGTTTCTGGATGATTCTCGAGCAGACAGGTTACTTTGCCGATAAAAGGATTCCTCTTCACGTTACACGCTTTGGCGTACCTTTGTAAGGAAAAGAACAATCGGTTCGTTACGTCCTCGTGACGGGAAATTGCGCATTGAATATTTTTCAAAATTTAAAAAGCTTGGATTCGTCTGGTTGGACAATACTCAGGAACTGAAGAATGAGTACTGGTTGGATAATATCAGAAATCATCGTGAAAAATCAATTGTGTTGAGGCAATTCATTGATATCAAATAGCTGTCATTATTGCTGTTTTTTACGATTGTCTCATCTTCTAAATATTTACGTCCATTGTCATTTAGATTTAGATCTGAGTTATATTTAGAGAATAATCTTTCCTTTTACGCGGTATTTATGTTTAGTTTAATTAGAAATTCCATGGCCTTCGATTGATAACAATTAAGGTCACCCTGTGAAATGTATTCATTTGTAGTCAGCTTAAGATTGCATTTTCGTTCTAATTAGAAAGTGAAAAGTGAGTCACTAATTCTGCTATATTGTATCCAACGGGATTGGGTAAAATTAACTCACCTGTAGAGCTGAATAATTTCGTGGTTAATCTTAAATCCAAAGCCGAATTTCGGAAAATTATTGTTACATCAAAGAAGAGATAGTTTGTACGTCGACTGCAAATTTTCGGAACGTTAATTGTTTTGAAACTATTCGCTCTATGTTATTTATAAACTGTACATACAAAAATATATTAAAAGATATAATAAAAGTGTAATATCAATTATTAGTTAAAATATAATAAAAAAAAGTGCATTTTTAATATAATTGTTTGAGGAAGAAAAAGAGCTTTAACAATTGTAATGTATTTTGTAATTAAATGTCATGTGGACTCAGATGGCAAAATTACTAAAAAAATTTCTACAATTCATTTACAATCATTTTACAACATATAATACGAAACACAGTTCAACATATAATTTTAATCATTATTGAAAGTCATTTTTATGCCTTTATATTACGAGAGAAGTTGTAATTATTTTGTTTTCTTTTTTCTTATGTAATAAACGTTCTATTTGTTAATATAAATTTAACCATATAGTAAATCTTATAACTTTTATTAGTAAAACCCACTTTGAGAATTTATTTATTATACAATACAAATTTCTTTATTGCAACAATGAGTCAATTAAATTTTAGGTTGTATAAAAGTTATTCTGAATAATGAAATAAAAATATAATTGGTTGCAAATACAGTTTTATCTACAATATTAGAAGAATCAATAATAAACATAGTTTGTGTGACGCAATAAAGAAATATAATTTTTCAACTTGAAAGCATGTATATTTTCAAATTTTAAATTTTCCGGAGATTGAACGGAAATTGAAAATTGAACTCTATTAGGAATTTCTCATTCCATCAAATGTTCACCGTTATTACTACATTATAAATTTGACCAAAATATAGACAAACAGCAATTTTCTTTTACAAAGAATGTGTATCATATACGTCATTTTCTTATTAGAATACCACGTTAGCTTTTGTATTTGAATATCTATGTTTAAAACAATAAAATACGATGTATAAATTAAAAATAGCACGTTTAAAATTATATTGTATGTACACACACACATATATACACAATATAAATAAAATGTAATAAAATATAAACGAATTTATTAAAAATAAAAGAAATGAATTCATTGTTATTTAATGGGTTTACACAATTTATATAACAATATACATCAATATATATTTCAAACAAAATTATCACAATATAATAGATTTAATATTATATCTTATATCATATTGAAATTTCTTTAAACTTGGGCATTAATAAGATAAATATGTATAAATATCCATTAAAAAGGTAATATATTTATAACATTGTTTTCTTTAAAACGGAAATAAGCATGTTATTCTATTAATATTTAATTTAATAGCAATATTGAATTAAATTTTAATAAATGACAACACTAAAAATAGATTTTTCATAATTCTAATATATTTAAAAACACATTAATTTAAATTATTATAAGAATTAAGACAACGACAAAAATTATTAAATAATAAATTGAGACAGACGCGACTAACCAAATTGAATTAAATGTCAAAACCAATGATCTAATGTAACAAATCATATAACGAATCGAGTAGAAATTCTTCATTTCTAAATTTTGTAAATAGTTAAGTTTAATAATCACTATCTTTTATTTATTTATTTTTCTTACTTTTCCAACCATATTTGCCAAAATTTTTCATCCATAAATTATACTATATTTTCTTTAATTTTGTAATTTCATTTTAATTTAAAGCTCAGTAAATGAAAGATTTTGAGAAACCGTTGAGAAAGACAAGTGTTTTGTTTTATGACGACTTTCTAAATATGTTGCTTAAACTAGTATTGTTTTTCATGCAAACATTATTTACTGTTATTTTAAATTTGAATGATTAGTGAGTAAATAATCACAATAATTGTAATGTAGGCCTCTATATATTCTGTTTTTACAACTAAGTACTTTTTCAACTGCGTCAGTTTATATTTGTTTGTACACATTTAGCTATATTTATTATATAGTTGAAAACATTACACTTTTATTTCCTGGATTGGAAAAAAGTATATAATTGATAAAGTCATAAATACATGTGTAGATTTGTTACAAATAAAATTATTCGTGAAAAGTCACCAGTGAATCAACCACTCTTTAGGTTATAAAGAAATATTATGTACTGTAATCGTTCATCTGAATTTTCAACACGTCGAATCCAAAAGTATGAAATGATATAAATAATTTGGAATAACAATTGTTTTGTTATTAAATATCGAAGCACATTATCGATGCTTGAATTTATGGTAACCTTTAAAATTGATTTTAGAGTAGTTCTACATATTTATAATCATCCTATATGTCACAATTTATATTTTTATAAAGTTAACGGTGAAAATGATGAGTTTTATAAAGTAATATTTATAAAGGATGTGAAAAATCTGCACTGTAATATTTCGAGTAATATATATCTGACCACAAATGTGGAAATACAAGTATTTAATATTTTTAAGAAAGGTATCCATTTATGTAAAAATTACCTTTGTTTTACCCTAGGAACCCCTAATTTTTGTTGCATATTGAGGTTCTACAAGGAAAAATACGAATATTTTGAAAAAAATGTGAATCTGAAACATTTTTGTTCAATTTGTTACACATGGTGTCTTAATTGTGAAAAATACAATTTTATGTGCCGATTTTTTATTATACCCTGTATATCTACTACAATTTCATCAATTTTTCATTATGAATTTTTTTTGTACTAAAAATACTTATTTTTAAGATAATGATATTACGAAAACAAAGAATTCAGTGTTTTCTGTTTCTTCATCGAAATGGATGATATTTATAAGGTATTAGTTGCCGGTCAGTTGAAATTAGAACATTCCAAGGAATACACTGTCTTCGATTCATAACAACAATTTATATCCTTCAAAGTATATAACAGAATGGAATTTTCATTAATATTGTAATAATGTCCATGACGATAACAAAAATAATACAAAACTTTCAAATAATGCTTGCAGGAAAGGAACTGAAATATTTTCTACATAAAATGCAACTTCCTATTTATTTTCAAATTTACTTTTTTAAACTGAGTACGTTTTTCCCCGCATGCGAAATTTAGCTCCAGTGAATTTATAATAATATTTATATGAATAAATCAAACTCCATAACTGCAAAGACGAGATATTACTTTACGCATTTAATGGACGATTAAAAGCTAAAACTTTTATTTTATATTCTATATATCTTGTATCGACTGTTATGCTACTCTAAATGTTATGATTTTTTTCAGTAACAATTACTTGGTAGACAAAGATGAAATCTACTCTTTAAAAATATTTTCAAAAGTTTTTGGATTAATATATTTAATTCTAAATTTTATATATGTAAAATTAAAAAAATCTTTATTTGGTAATTTGCATTTTTGAATGTTGTGTAAAACTTGCGTTTTTTTATTAATATTTTCAAGAGCCAGTTATTTAGTCCGAAGTTGTCTATCAAAATTTCGAGTACATTGTATAAAAAGGCATTATTTTCACAATTGTGAATCATTCAACTTTTATATCATACAGTTATATCACTCAATAACGCGACATTTCGAAAACCCGATGTTAAATTGGATTATATGGGATTGCATTGATACAGTCCATATAACCTGGAATTTGATATTTTTGCAGTTTTAAAAAATGTCAAAACACACAAGAAATTCCATTTTTCAACAATTATTTATTTTATTTTGAATTTGCATCGAAGCGATGATGGTCTAAAGCCGATTGTTCTTAAATAATTATGGAACTTTTGACTCGACTTTTTAACGAATACATGAAATTACGACAACTATTATGTCTCGTAAAAGTTTTGGTATCCCGAACTCCACCAAATTATACTATCATATTTAACACGGTTTTCAGATTTTAAACAGCTTAATAATAATTAAAATCGAGAACCGGTGATTTGTGTAACAAGAAAGTTAAAATTGTTTTTAGTCTTTAACATGCTTCATAAAGTCATTATTTAAACAAAAATTTGATAATAAATTGCAGATTTTAAATCAGTGGATTAGTTGTATTGATTTCATGAACATCTGTGTCGAGATATCATAGTTCAATTCTGTACAAGACTTTATTACACAAATCAAATGTTAACGATTTTTAATATAAAAAGGTATACCAAAAACCCTAAATAAACCGCAATTTTTCATTTAGATAGTTCTTTATATTTTGACATTAGATGCTATTTTCTTATAAAAATACATCTCTTCTTTAAGGTATCAGTACAGTACACCTTCCGACCAATAAAGTAAAGATTAATTATTGTTCAAAAATTTAATATTGATATATGAGACCAGCTAATATTACACAGAGTTCTCTTCTATTGATAGCTGGCTTTAATATTGTAATTTTATCGTTTTTATTATTTGTCAAATTCTTGTTTATAGTAATTAATAATAATTGTTCATTGCTAACAATAAATTATATATAATAATAATTATTATAGTGCAAATAATAACAGTAATAGTAATAATAATTAAAAAAATAGTAAATCAGTATATCAAGTCAATTATTAATTATTATTACAACTATTATTGCTGTTGTTGTTGTTGTAACTGTTTGTAACGTATTCTATAGAGATAAGAAACAAAAGAATATTTATTTTATAATGCCTACCACGAGGCAAAGTGTGTGATTGTTTATGTATATAAAATATCTTATTGCACAAGTGACTTATATTATGATAACATGAGTACGCAGGAGTGTCACGTTTCAAAGGAAAAATTTTACCATCTTATAATACAATAATAACATTATTCTTGTCTTGTTAATTTAAATATTTATACTGTCCATTTCATTCATTAATAATTGTTTAATTTTAATTATATTTTATGTCAACACTTAAGTAATTAGTTCATTTTCAACCATTTATTATTTTTATATTATTTAATAATAACATTTCGACTGATCTTAGTTTTCTTCGGTCTATAGTAACGATATCATTACGTGCCAAAATAATACTGATGTCTCAAAATTATATATTTTTATTTGTTTCGAGTTAGATTTAGAACAAAATTTTATTTCTGTTGTTTGAGTTATATTTGAATAACACTATTTAAAAAATAATAGAAATATAAAAATTATTGAAATGGAGTAATTATTTAAATATTCACATCGGAATTCATGTTCTGAAGACATCTATCGTTATACGTAAAAGGTTCGCATTGATACAAATCAATTATAAAAATAATTAAATTAATTGGAAAAAATCAAAGACTGTTAAAGAAATGTCAAAAATGAATGAAAATGGTTAGTATTGTCATTTAATTTGTTATTGTAAAACAAAATAATTTTTGTAAAACTCATATTCACCTTCTACCGTGAAAAGCATAACATGAAACGCAGTATATACGTATTAACGAGGGTGTATGTTTATGTGCTATTTGCGTATTTTATTAACTTTTAATGATAAATTATTTCATTAATTAAAGTATTTAATGAAGTAAGTTAGTATATTAATTAATTAATTAATAAAGTAAATTATTTTATTAATTACCGTATGCTGCATAAAGTAAGTTTTTTATTTTCAGATAGCGGATGTTATTTGGATAATATGTTGTAATTTATTTGTAAAGTAAAATAGATATTAGAAATGAATAGTTAAAATATTTGAAACATTATTGCAGATTTTGTCTTAAATTGCACAAATATTATGAAATTCGTGAATTTTAATTATAAATGTTATTATCATATAAGTATATCATATAATTATGAGTATATCATATTATGATACAATTATGTTTTTGAATAATAGAAAACTAAAGTGTAACAATATTTTTTAATTAATGTACTTTAATTAATAAATTATTTTACGATTGAATATTGAATAATTGAGCAAAGAACAAAATAACATACATTTATGTTGATATGCAAACACTGCATCACAGATTATATTTTGCAGAGTCGACAAAAAACAGGTGTTTTACAATAAATTGACGTATCTAAAAATTACTTTCTTTAACAATTATTAATTTAATGAATTTTTTTCATTCATTTTTGACATTTCTATAACAGTTTTTGATTTTTTCCAATCAATTTAAATAATTTTATAATTGATTAGTATCATCGCGAACCTTTCTCGTATGACCGACAGAAGTCTTCGGACTATAAATTCCGACGCAAATTGGTATTAAAAATGTATAGATACAAATTTTATTTAATACGTATCAAGTCTTGTTCATATTGAACAATTTATGTTTCTTATAATCGTAGAAAATAAGAGCATATTTACAATTTGTATGTAATTTTATATTGTATGAATATTTGGTTTAAAAAAAAAGAATAATATATTAATTTTAACAAATATCTCTTCTTTAATAATATTACTATACGTATGAGTTGGAGGAGTTTAAATCAAATACTACATTAACATTATTATTTTGTAACCATATTCCATTAATGAGATGGCATTGTTTCATCAATTTCATATTTGCGTATTAAAAAATGATGAACAAACTTTACAAAGCACGAGTATTTATTACGGTTGCAATTATTAAGTTTTAATAGCATTGTCTAAAGAAAACCAAAAATATTATAAGCGTGCTTTACCTTGGTGATATAGTCTTGTGTACTTTCCCTTCTCAATTATCCATCACTTTTGAAATGAATCTGATTTTTTGTAGCCCTACCACTAACGAATGTAACAAAAGTAGTTTCCCCCCGCACTAACTCCCCTCCTCAATCTATCCAGCCAAAACTAACACAAAACTCAGGTGCGAATAAATCCAAGCGAGACCGCGAAAATAATGCCTATCATTAGAATATAGCACACAGTATTTTACCAATTCTTTTTCCATATTCCCTGACTTCGAGGACTGTAAAAACATCCCTTTCATTTCATATAAATCGTGTGTATTATACATCATAACATAATCTACAAATGTATATAATTGTGAATAGTAACAGTTTGTAAGTTCGCAAAATGTATATAAGTAATGATATACTCAAATACAGATAATAACTTTTTATATTATGGGCACTTAAATTCATTTTATTTATTATTAATTGTTATTATAACTATAACATGGATTTCTCATAAAATTATTAGAATTATTTATATCAATAAATATAATATCAATATTAAAAACAAAATTAATGAATCGTCAATACTTAAAACAAGATAACCATATTTCTATATATGCTAAATTATTTCTTTCGTGGATTTCATATTGATATAATCGTAAATTGTGAGGTAAAATAACATTTATTTTAAATTATGAAGTAATAGTGTTTATGCACACAATCAAATTGGAAAACTTTCTTTATACATAAATATTTTATTTAATACATTTACTTTACAACACATGGTTTAAACAATTCCATCATCAAATTATTAATTTTCTTTAAAGTTTTAATACAATGAAATGCAAAAATGTATATTTATATTTATAACCTAAGTAATATAGCAACTTAAAAGAAACTACTATGCTTTATCAGTTTGCAGCATATTTCACACTCATATTTAACAGCAAATATCTTCGGATTTAGCAATAAAAAACTTAATCATATTATTAATGTGATAACAGTGTTATAAAACGGAGAACTGCAAAACACCAATCTGTATCACATTGTAAAACTTTTTATCTATGGATATATATGAGGAATCATTACAAAATAAATTAGACAGAATATCCGTTTCACTACATTTCTTAAAACTTGGATTTAAAAGTTTACCTGCGGTTGAATTTTAATGACGCATACAAGAAATAATGTTGAGTTGTAAAGAAACCATGGTTGAAGAAATGACAGAGGAATAATCGAAACAGGTCGATATTCGGATTCGGAACCGCGGTGTAAAGTGTGTCGAATACGAGATACACGTCTACATTATACAAAATCGTCGGTGCCACCGTAAGATACATTTCTCGTATTTCTCGTTGCAAACGTAGCCCAAAGTTTGCCCATTTTGCAGTGAATTGGTGCACGTAATTCGATGCATACGTAGATGCCGTTTTGCGATTTGTGTAATGTTCTGTGATGACATTTCCGCGACGATTGGTACAACGGATCCTGTCAAGCAAAAACTACGAAATCGTTTTTTACTCTTTGCTGTTTTATTCGCATGCATCAAGATAATTTATTCGTTTACTCCTGCTGTTCCCCTTTATTTCGCAATCTTCAGTTAATATTTCTACAGTCGGCCGAAAACAAATTCATTTATCGTCGAATGGGCCACTACCGCCCGCGAAATACCTTTTTCCATTCCCGTGCATTTGTACGTTGGACGGGGCCTAGTTGAGCCTAAAGAACCTATGTAACCACCAATTCGCGAGGCCTACGCATGTCGGAATATTTTTTCGTTTCATCGCGATAAATGACA
>JABFOX010000608.1:0-15816 GCA_022817665.1 Axea sp. ZL-2020
TTATAGAAGTCGTTCAAGTTTTTAAAATTGTTTGCGAAATATACGAAATGACGTACACTACAACAGTCTGAAAATATATCAGGATTCAAGCTTTTTAGACTTTAAGTATTCACACATTTTTTAAAAATGTACAAAAGTTTTATCCAAGTTTACAAATTTTTGTAAATTTTAATCGATTTCTTTCAACATGCTATCATACTTTTACAAAGTTTTCATATTTTTTCAAACTTTTGTAAACTCGTAAAAATTTTATATTATCTTTTTAGAATTTTAGAAAGTTTTAAACTTTAGTTAAGAGAACAACAAAAGAATCTCGAAAAGATCTGATAAAATTTAAAATAATCTAAAAAAAGTCTGCAAAGCTTTAACACAGTTAAAGAAAAAATGGACATTAAAAATGATGTTGACACAGATGTTGGAATATTTCTGTGACATAAAAAAAATACTGTGAAAATTTGAATAATTTTAAAATTGCATATCGTATATTTTTATATCTTTGCACATTTTTGTACTCCAAATTCTGTCTCTAAATAAGAGACTAAAGAAATAATTATTTTTCAATCTAGTTTGAAAGCATTTCATATAGAGAGATGTTCTTTCTTAGTTCAACCGAGACAATAAAATCGAAGACTATAAAATGTGTTACTTTTAAACCATAAGCTAATAAAATTTATTGGTAATAAAAAATAACTTGGAAGCCATTAAAAAGTAAATAAATATAAAACTGATTAAGTATTTTTTGGTTACTGCTATTTTATATTATCAAAAATAATTTTTACAAAAAACTTAAATTATGTAACATTTAATACAACTGTGAGTTAATGGATGTGTAATTTGTAAAAAAAAGTTCATGTTTAAAACACCTTAACATTGCAACTTAATTTACATCTCATCGAACCATATCGTAAATTAAACATCATTAAAACAATCTAAGCTCAGTAAAGTGAAATATTTAATATACATTTTAGATAAAATATACTGTGTATCATTTTTTCTCTTATAATAATAGCATATTTTATAAATTTTAAAATAAAATTTGTACGGGATATTTAATTATAAACTTTGTAAAGTTTAAATTTAAAATTATATTAGTTCTGTGATTATACTTTTTGTATTAAAAATGTATGTGATAAGTAAAAAAAGTTGTATTCATGATAGCTGTTAAAATCTACATTTCTCAGCTTATAAGTTGCTTAGTTTTGATGTTATTATTATTGCGAATCAATCGTTTTATTTAGTCAGAAATGAGATCGAATCTACATATTTTAAAATCTAATAAGTTTACAAGAAAACACATAAATATCGTCATTTATGAAATATGATGTCATCAGCTTGTTAGAATCTGCTATTGAAGAAAAAAAGGTTATCAAATGTCCCAACAATTGGATTTTCGATCAACACATCGTCTTTTAACAGACTACTACTGTGCCCGAGTTGTCTCATTTTTTTATATCAAATTGATTTTTCTTTGATAAAGTTGTACTTCAATGTAAACAGGATTTCAAATGAAAGATTAAATTCCGCTGTTGAATTCAGGTTTATCGAAGAATGTCAGAAATGATAGATGTTGGATATCAGAACTGGAACCTCAGTGTCATAAACCAAAGATGGCAAACATGTATACGTTTAGTACTGAACAAAAGAAATGATATATGAAGATGACACCTGACGCAAAGAAAAGATAACTATGAAGTGTGATCTGTATTCTTTAATATCACTGACGATTCTTGTTTCTTTGCCATCTGATATTTCATATTTGAAAAATGCTTTTATAGTTAATGATCATGGATTTAGTAGCTTTCGTTTTGATCAAACATAGCAAAAAAGGAGTAAATTAATGAAAAACATAAACATACAGGTATAGATTCGTAATTGAAAAGCTAAAGAAATATGAAGAAAGACAAAAGGAATGATGCTTTGACACCTGCGTGTGTGTAATAGAAAACATTGCTTTTATCGGGAATAATTTGAATATAAAATTAAATTGTTATAAACGAATTAAACTAACTTTTGAATTTAGCAACAAAAACTTAAACGGAAAAGTTTGCAGTTGTTTAATTAAAATATCGTATCTTCTGCAATTGACGTTATTATGGTGTTAATTATTTTATATGATAAATGCAAATGGAAAAGAGAAAACACGGACAAAATGGAACCTTATTTCTTAATATTTAAATATTGTTTAAAAGAATCTTATTCACTTTTAGAAAATGTATAGTATAACAATTAAGTTGAATGTAAAAAGAGTAGTTGGAGCTCTAACACTTTTGTGGTAAATGTTATTTAACATTAAAACAACATCTGTTGTCTATGCATGATTTCGTATAAATCTATCATTTCAAAGTTTTCAAATTGAACACATTTCATTCCCATCGAATTGATATACAAGGTTTCTCATGTTGTTAAACCATACGCAATACGCTGTAATATATAATGTTAATCGATCGTAGTTCAATTTATGAACGTAAAATAAGTAGGTATTGTTATAGCATTTGTGCACTTTTATTTGTAAAATTATTGTTTAACATTTGAAATGGTTCATTGGTATCCCCAAATACATGATACTTGTATCATTAAAGTCGAAATCATTAAAAGTGTCATATCATTGATTCCGGACTTATTAAATTAAAACTTTTTGATATAATACTTTCCGTAAATCTATGTCGAATTTTAAATTTCCCGCATATTTCTACTTCTCCCTCTATTCGATATTCAATATATCAAGTATAAATACCGATGGTTTGAAATCCGATGAAATCATAACGTATGGACTTGGATAACACAAATTTTCAATTCTAATTTTAAAAACATGAATGTATAAATATTTCTTTTTTCTATGCGTATAAAATGAACCACAAATGCTCAAAAGTGTAATACAGTAATTATTTATTTTGAACTATGCGTGATTTAATTAAGAAATAAAAATTAACCGTAAATCTAAAAAACAAACAAGTAATGAAATTATAACTTTGAAAAATAGTGTAGGTTTATATGAAGTATAATTTTTCTGCCTCATATATAGTAATAAAAATTGTTACAAATATTGGAATGAAAGATTATTATGCCAACCAAGTGTGGTGACATAAAATTATCATTTTTTTTATCATCATCAATTTTTAAAAATGCTGATACATTTATGTATATTTTTGACAAAATTTGTACAAGATTTTAACAAAGAACATAATGTTATAATATAAAACATATATAAATTCTGGATTACAAATTATTTTTGAAAAATATTACATCTTTTATTGATCACAATAAAAATATTTGTAAAATAGATATAAAATAAAATCTTATAAAATCAGTTTTTCAAAATAAAAGAGAGCTTTGAAACCCTTCACTATCATAATTTAGCCATCATCATCATTTGTCGGAAGAGAGATTTAATTGTTAATGTTGTAACACGTAGTGCCACAGCTATAATGTGTGGACTAGATTACAGTTATTGTCAATGTGTCAATAATAAAAAAGCCTATGATTTAGTGGGCAACGTAATTAAAATAATAGTTAGTACATATCTTTTTGAATCTAGACTACTCCATATTTTGAAGAAAAAAAATTTAAATCGTTAATTCCTATTTGAACTTATATTTCATTCTTATTGGATAAATAAACATCAAATGATTATAAACACTATAATTATGAATAAATTATATAAATAATTTAGGATTTTATAAAATAAACGCAGCATGTGCTGAATAATACATTTCTGGATTTAATAAATAATTATACAGTAGACGATCCAATTGGAATAGTAGAAACTGTATAGAAACAGATATTCTGTTAAAGAAGAAACAATTTTTTGAAAACTATCTTATTATTATTATATCAGTGTTCATTATTATTAAATAATATTGTAATATACATTTAGAAAACTATTTACAGTCAAATATAAAATAAAAAATAAATACAAAGAAACTATCTTTATACTTTACAAGTTCTAATTCAGTTCCTTTACGAACTTTTGAAAATATACTAGACTTTCACTTCATGCAACATTTCGAAACTGGAAATATTTATCCTACACAATTTTTAATTACGATATGATCTGTAAGTAAACCTTCCGCGAGTAGAATAAAAATAGTTTTTATATTACTGAGGTTTGGTTTGCTTATGTGACCCGTGAATAAATAAAACTTATACATTTATTGTTCAATTTAAGAATAAAAGACGAAGGCAGTAAAGTAAAAGTGAATATATTTATTACATAATTAATTGTATACTATTTTTATTTTAATCGATTATATTATGATTTTTGCAAACTTTGGTTGTTAATGATCGAATTTTCATTTTTTATTCTTTTTCATATGAGTCATTTTAATTATAACAAACCATTAGTCATTAAAATATGAATTTTAACATAGTTTACAACGAATAAAAATTCATTTTTTTATTTTGCTTTTCAAAACAATTTTAATGAAATAATTAAAATAGTAAAAATAGTATAATAATTAAAATAAGCAAATAAAACTGAAATGCTGTTTATACAATAATTATTAAATGTTGGCAGTAATAATTCATTTATCACTTACAAATAAACAAAGAATCGTATTCCCATAATTTGAATTGGGACAATTTACGCTTCAAAAGAGGTAAAACTCAAATCTGTTGCTCAAAGCGAGTGGATAGGTGTTGCGTAGAGTGAAAATCTAGTGTATCAGAAAATACA
The DNA here is from genome assembly GCA_022817665.1 of Axea sp. ZL-2020. Taxonomy (NCBI): domain Eukaryota; kingdom Metazoa; phylum Arthropoda; class Insecta; order Hymenoptera; family Scelionidae; genus Axea; species Axea sp. ZL-2020. The sequence continues at coordinate 4,673 of JABFOX010000608.1, forward strand.
GAATGAAAAATGACGTATGAATAATTGAAACGTGTACGGTACTATCATGACCTCAAAATGGATTGTAATATTTTTCTATGTTGTACAAATATTTCCAAAAGTATAAAATAAAAATATCTATTTATTTTAATTCGAATTCGGAACCTTTTATCTCCGGTTAATCAAGATATGTTTAATCCACATACATTTGGCAGTCTTTTTATATGAATATGTTCAATCAGCACTTTTGCGTTTTTAGAAATAACCGACGTGCAGTACGCATACGTAATTCCTAGTCAAATTTCAACCTTTAAAAATTACTCCATGAAATGTAATTTTGTAAATGTATTAGTTGTTCAATTTTCTTTGAAAAACAAATTTAACATTATTATAAGTATGTACATGTATTCGTGGTACACATTTATATATTTCAATAAGTAAACTTGTGGTTAAGAAGAAGAGCTTTATATCATTAGTTTAATGAACATTAATATGAATATTTATTATTTTATATTAACCGACCATTCTTATTACATATAAAAGTGTTTCGAACAACCAACAACATTACAGTTCAATAATTACGTATTTACTTATTTTCAATGAATTTGAACAGCAATTAAAAGAATTATTCGTAACTGTTATTGTTAGGATTTTCAATAGATTTATCAAAAGCGATTTATGAATTCTGCTGAATTTTAACAATGTAAACTTATAAGTTTTTAATTAAAACTCGTTTTAAATGAACTTTTTTGCAGGAATATAAATGAATTAAATTTAACAGCTGATAATGAAATTTTCATGTTTCTTTAATTTTACTACCACAAACGTTTGTTGCTTCTCAAATTCTATTTTCCCTCTATTATTGATCTGACTGTATTATATGCACACATATTCAATGTATCATGCACAAGTGTTTTTCATTGAGCATTATAAAATTTTAATTGGTATTATATAAAAAATGCGACGTTCGAAAAATTAGTTTCGTGTGATAATTTATATAGATTTGTTGAGAACATGGTGCTTTTAACAAAAGAGTCAACGCTGTTAAATTTACTGCACTATTATTCAACAGAATTAATGTTAGTGTTCAACACCAGACTCCTATATATTATTATCTAAGAATACTTCATTAACTTATGACCATATATAGTTGCAGACAATCGTTGTAAATTAAAAACTGTTAAAAGCCGAATTATATACCAGAAATTACGAAAGTTCACTAATATGATCTCGACATATGACTCGGAAAATTAAACACGAATAAATTACTTTCAAAATTATTTCCATAAATATTCCTTTATTGTGCAGATGAACGATTTCCGTAATTAAACGTTTTTACAAGTAAAAGAACATCTTTTTGTTCAAATAGAAAGTAGAAAATCCACTTATCGTAATTTCTTTATTGCTTGTAATAAAGAAACTGTCTTGGCAGCAGTAATTTAAGCTTTTCAAATTTCTTCCGTGATCCGAAATACAAAAATTACTCTCCTTTTCCCCATGTCTCATGAGTGCAGTGGCTCGTGTCTGTATTCACAGCTGGCAAATTTAATTATTTGTGGCGCGCGGGACTGTCTATTTCGAAAATGAAGTTAAGAAAGGGAGAAAATAAAACGACGACGAAGCGAGTTAAAGCAATGATTGGTTCGGGACTAAGTAAAGTGTAAAAAGCCGAATAAAAAGCTTCAAAAGAAGAGCACTCGTCCTCCGTGTTTCAGGAGTGTATAATCGAAACACTGAGTGTATTGTCGATGGAAAAACGATCACGAGGGCAACTGCCAATTGGCTGGAACAATACGATAGAAAACCGAGCCAACGCGCGGTATATGACTGCAAAAAAGGAGAGGCATAATTATGGCTTTTCAAAACGTATCTATCTCCGCGTTCCTTAAGAGGAATCAAGATGATCATTGGGTGTTCAAGAATGACATAAATGTCTTGTTCAATTATCTTCTGGAATAATATTGTTGATGACGGAGTGTCTCACGTGTACTTAATTCTGTCTATTTTCTTTGTAATGCTTTATTCACGGTATTGTTGTTGTGCGTCGCATGTCAGACAGGGATAATTATAACGGATAATTAGATCTAATCGTAGTTTCGCGAAAGACGGTGATTAAAGGTTCTGACATTTTTTCTTTCAAAAGTGCTCATGGCGAGTCATGTGTGGCGCAGCTTCAGTTGGATGGACGTTTGTACAGTCAGTTTGAAGGGAGCGCTTGAAACGGAATAATAAATTTCCAGAGTAAGCGATGGTTATCGTTAATTAAAAATTAACTTTAAGTTAATTGCAAGGACAGAGTTTGTCTGTAATTATGCAAATCTAAAATTCTACAACTTTGTTAACAATAAATAAACATTTATAATTTAGCGGAACACAATGTTGCGTTTTAACTCTCCACAAATTTCCATAATTACCGCTTAGTTTTATAAGTTGCCATAAATTTCCACCATTCCTTAAAACCTCCTTTTTCATTAACTTAATTGAAAGATTTAATTCGTACCTTCTTCTGTGTCAAGCACTCCGAACTTATTTATGTAATAAGAAACAATCGTTGCACAAGTATCGCGCGAGTCGTTACCAAAAAAAGGAATTTCACGACTAATTTTCATGGCTAATTTTTCTGCAACTTCGAGAGCGATTTACTTGCGCAGTTTACAGTAATGCCATTAGAATTCATTCCTGGATTAATCATTTTTGTTTTACGGTTACCAAACTTACAGCTTTATTTTTTGTTTCGTTGAGACTTCTTTTCAGCTTCAACTTTTCTGATTGTGAGATTAAAAGCTCCAGAGATAAAGCGCAATGGCAAGTCGAATAGAATTTTGATAACACGGAGTATCTGAGTGTTTCGACTGACATAAGTTCAATAGATTAAAGTTATTAACGGCATCAGAGATGCAAAGCGGGATAGTGCATTGTCATAATTTTGTCGCAAAAGTTAGCACTCGAATGTTCTTTTTTGCTTGATGCCAGACACTGCGGTGCAATTGCACAAATGATGCTTCGCGTTAAGAGTCTCGTGTAACGTTTTTATCGTGCAATCATTTTATTTATGAAAACTCGACTTTAGTACTATTATTCATTTCACCATTGAGATGGTAAATTATCCGAGCAAGACAGCTGACGAAGAAGTTAATTGTGACCGAATTACTCGTTTCGGAACATTTTATTATAAAGTTAGCATTTCCTTTAATTAATAGGTGTGTTTTCTGGAGAACCAGCGTAGGAGGTCGTAACTTTTTTCTACATAATTTCAATCGGTTGCTGTCTTCTTTTTGTTCGTCAGAGAACCTAAAAGGTAGTTATCATTGCGCACCAGTGAATCCAATCGAAAGAGTATAAAAAGAAAAACCTCCTCGATAGCCGTACTTTGTTTTGCAATAATCGCTTGATCATAAAGAAAACTTGTAATCAGACGTTTAATCATTCTGACAACTTCATTTCTATAATTCTATTTCTGTAAAAAATAAGGTTCTACTCGCATAGTTAAACTAAAATTTACCGATTACGCGAACAATTTTTCATCGAGTAATTTTAATTACATTTTGTATAAAAGATATTGAAATGAACGTAGAGAACAAGCGAAGGAAAATAAAAATTACATTGCAATCATTAAAAGAAACAAAATTATCGTCTCTCATTAGGACAATTACTTAATAAAATTACTGTAATCTACATCATATTATCTTTTTAAATACTTTATTGTATGAAACATCTCAAACAAAACCTGATTTAATTTATCATTTTCTGTATTTTACTCATGAAATGAATTAACTTAGAAAATATTTCGTCCTTTCATGCAGAATTACATTTCAAGTTTTTTATTCCATTGTTTCATAATCAGTTTTCTTGTTTAACTAAAAATCATTCTTTTGATTATTAATTTTCTATTCAAACTATGGATTGATTTATCCATAGACTAATTGGTGAAAAAAAGTATAATAACGATAAGTTGTTTAAATTGTCTTTAACTAAATAATTGATTAAATTCTTTCTGAGATGATTTGAATTCTCTCTCTCTCTCTCTCTCTATATATATATATATATATAGGTATTTTAAATACCTGAAAAATATCTTTAATATATGACAGATGCTTTGTAGATACTATTACGTAATTTACTAATCAATTTTATATTGGAATTAATATTAGACCTTATTTCATTATAATAAAAACTAAATGTGACACGGAACTTTATAAAAATCGAATTAAAATTTGGCGTAAAAATGTATGTAGATCTGATATAATATGTTACTTTATATTTAATATTAAAATATTTATTTTATGATACATTTTATGATACAAGTATGTTTTCAACATTAAGATAAAATAATTTAAATAAAGAAATACAGTAATAATATGTGTAAAATAATAATTTTTATATTCACATGTAAGTAAAATATATATTTTTACAAATAGATTAATAATATTATAACATTTTAAATTTATATAATTTTATAAATTTATTTATTTTACATAACGTTTTGCATCACATATTCTAAAGATGAAAAATCTTAAAAAAGATTTAATCTAATTATTGTTTCAAATATATTTATTACATAAGACACTAATAAATATATATATATTTAAGTTAATTGTATAATAAATGATCAAATCTAACTAAAAATAAATGAATAAATTAACAAAACTATGATTGTAATATAAATATCATTCATGACATTTTAAAATATATAATACACAGTGTTATATCTCTAGTTAAATAATTAAAACTACTGATATCTTTTGTCAGTTGTATTACTTTTATTTAATGTTTTATTTGTAATTCTATGCAAATGAAATAACCTGAATTTTAAAATAACTCTCTGCGAAGTTTTTCATACAAAGAACGTGTACAATTTGAAGATATTAATTAATCACGGGATTGAAATACGGTATTTCATTTACATATTAAAATGTATTATGAATGCTGAAAAACAATAATTTAACAAATTTTTACCACAGTGCATTTATGTCCGTTATATTTTCATCATACATTTCTGTAGCACGTGATTCACTTTCTGTGTAGTATGCAATTGTAAAGAAATTTGATCTTATTAAAATGTCTATTCTTTAACAAAAATTTCATTAATATATAACATTACAATAAAGAAGACAAAATGAAAAATAATAATCTAGTATATAAAAAGTGTAAATATTATCTCTGAAAGGAAATAAAAATACGTACTTGTTTTTATAAAAATACTGTATGAATTTCCCTTCTATTATGCAATGTACAATAAAAACATAAATGCCGTATTTATTATACCATACGAGCAATTATTAATAGCAAAAACCCATTGAAACTACAATACCATTAAACATCGAAATGAAATTCGCTGTAATTATTCTTAGACTCATTAAAGTGTAAAACAGATAGAATCTTAATTTAAGACGCGTGTTTTGCAGTGAAATTGCGCTGTGTTAAAAACTAAGAAGCAGCACCTCGTGGCCCGAATAGCGCATTAATATTAAAATATTATAATATCCTGTGAAATTGGTCTCGGTGTTTTCCATTTTAAACACAGATCAATGATTTATCCATTAAGAAGCTTCAATTTTATTTCCCTTGATGTATCACCAGATCGAACAATGTTAACGAAATCGTAAGATAAACACCATAACATTGTTCCTTTTGTTATAAGAAAGGCAAGTATTTTCTGTTCAACGCTGATACAACTCTAATTAGAACTATCATTTTTAAACACAAAATAGTTTATCAAAATGTATCGCAGTTTAAATGCTAAAGGGTAGATCCTCAAGTAAACATATCACAGATTATTGTTAAATAATAATTTTATTTCGGTTAAATTTAATCTATTTTACGAATTAATTTTTTTAGTTCTTAAATTCCTATGATCGTTAAGTTATATTATATTTTATATTTGATGGTAAATATATATAAAATAAAATACATACAGAAAATACATACGTATGAGTGTGCATCAAGCCTCTCCTCATAACATTAAATTTGCTTCAATTTATTATATTAATATCACAGCTATGCGCATTAAATGCAATATGACGAAGTTGAAGTAGAATGTACAGCGTTTGAATATCAACAAAACATTTTTTTTTAATTTTGTTTTTTTTTTTTCAATTATGCTCTTATGGTGTAGAAAACTAATGCAAACAACTTTATGGGGTGTGGGTTTTAAACTTTGCATTTTTATATAACGAATAATATTGTGTAAAATCAGCATTAATATCGCATAACTATCATACCAACATTAACGTACCATTGTTTCTACATAATTTTAATGTGGAATATACCAAATATACATTAATATATAATTTGAAGTATGTAATAAATATTGTTTTGATATAACAATAGCATATTTCAGGTATTCTATTTCGTTATTTTCATAATTTTTTTTATATCTAATAACCAATACAAACGTGTTTAAAAGGATATTTACTGAATATTGGTATGATAAGACAAGCTATTAATAATACTCTTTTCAACACAAATCAACATTACATCTACCAACATTCTCATCTACAGTCAATTCCATTTAAAACTTGTTTAGAATTCCAAAGAAAATTGATGAAGTGTTACAAAATATTAATTCAGTATTGACTAATCAATGTTGCTTTCAATGTTTTCTCAATATTACTAATGTTAAATTAATATTGTCAGAATCTTTATTTATTCATTTCATGTCAATATTAAATCAGTACTTATTAAAACAGTGTTCATTTTTTAAACATCAGATAAAAGAAGGAGTGATAAATCTAAATAATCAAAAATCTTCAGAAATTAATAAAACTCATTATTATGAACTCTTAGTAAAAAGCATATCATATTTGGCCGATAAAATTTATTATCATCCATTACTATTGTTTGATTGAGATTTTCTTTATAATTTTAATTGAAACGTATCATAAACAAATATCAATAGATAATATTTATAAAATTGTATAACACGTTTAAAATATAGTTTTTGAAAGAAGATACTTTTCATTTTATAGGAAGCTATTATTGAATAGTCTGAATCGTACAAAGACATAATTCCAAATCTTATTGACTATCCCATTTGAATCATTGTTAGCGGAATTATTACGCAAAAAGAGATACGTTTGACGATTGGATCAAAGTTTCATAGCGCAGTAGTGAATGGTGACTTTTTTAATTATAAGCCAATTTTCGTTCTGTTTTACGTATTATGATCACACGAATGCAGGTAAATTTTTGCCACTTGTTTTTCGACAAACACCGCGGAAATACAAGCAAGCGTGGTCGCCCTTGCAGTTGACGAGAAACGTCACTTAAGTACCAACCTCGCTTTTGATTAAACTTATTAACTTGTCAGAGAGATATAAAATATACGCCAACAGCACCACTTATGCAAAGTTGCTTAAGATGAATCTGGATAAATGATATTTTAAACTGCGGATTATCGTTTTCTCCAGCCTGACTAAATAAATATCTTATTTCATTTAAGACTGAACAAGACTCAAAAGAATTGGAATTTCACAATTTTGAAGAGAATTAAATCCTTTACTTTCGATTGATAAGTAAATCTGCAAATAATGTACACACTGGAATTGTAAAGTTGAATTTGTATCTTATTGGTTTTTTCAAACTTTCATGCCAAATTGAATGCGAAATTAATAAATTTGTTCACATGCGCATGCGTACATCTATATAAAGAGAGAGACAAAAAGAAAAAAAAACGCTTTCAAACAATTTCTATCGAAAACGCAAATAAATTATTAAATAATGTTTGCTTACACGAATTTGCAAAACAAAACACTGAACATTAATATCTGTTTGCGCAAAAATATTTGTGCATAATTTTTTTAATCAAAATTTATAATTTCTCATTTATGGTATTTGTGTATGCAACTTTGTGGATAATATCTAATATTTAAGTAAAATATATTAAGTAATATTGTATAATCACGTATCTCATGAATAACTGTGATCATCGAAAATGATCGTGGAATATTTTAATTTTAAAGAACGATAATTTATAATTATATGTCGTTAGAAGTGTGAGAATATTCCGTGAGTATATGGAACATATCTGAAAATATTAGAAAAAACATCCCCATGAGATTACTAATTATTAACACTCCTAGATTCCCATGTATTATGGCTTATATTTATAGCATGCATGGTACAATTTATGTAGGACATATGATATCGCACATTTCGATTACATGTCAAAACATATGAGACACGTATGCCAATTTACATGCATATAGATATATATATCTCGCGTACGTATATTACTTGTATGTTTAAATCCACAAATACATGTAGATTATACATGTTTCATATAATTGGTACCATATATATTTTTCAACGCCACGTATGATCAGAAGTAGTTTCACATGTTTAAATTTTCAATTTTCTTCAAACTAATTTCAGAAAGTAATTTTAAAAAGTCAAAACTCATACAGTTTATAAACAATTAAAAAAGAATTAATATCTCGTGTAATTTCGTTGGAGCAAAAATGAATATGTTTATTTTGTACAGCTACATTATATATTTTCCAATCTCTACCATTTATTATTAATGTAGACAAACATTTAAACACATAAAACAATATTTTTAAATTATTTTAACAAAAACCGAAATTGAATGACTAAGAGGCTATCTTTGCTACCAGAATAGAATATTAGATTGATAATGTATAATGCTGAAGTTCTATTATTATTAGTTTATAAATATAATGCTTTTTGTATTTGTTTTCTCAAACTTTCTTAAAAAATTCTTGCAGCAACGTGAGACCACAATACAACTGTGAAATATTGCACGTTGTACCTCACGCTATTACGAATATTGTCATTGGTATAGCTTTCGAATTACATTTTAATTAAAATATTCGCTTAAGTTGATTAACATTTTTGAATATAATTTAAAGTATGCCAGTAGCACTACAGGCAAACAAATACATTAACTATATTAAATGTTATACAAATAGAACAAATAAAATGTATCTGTTAAAGTTCTATAACTTAAATACACACGAATAAATTACGTTTATAACGCGACTAAAAATTCCGTAATAATTTGTAAATTTTAGCACAATCAACGATTTGCTAAAATATGGCAATTTTATGTGCCCTATGTAAATTATACGTAAATACTAGAATTGAACGGAGTTGAAATGAGTTCCGTTACATATAACGGAATTTTTCACATTTTTTGCGATGTAACTTTCCTTTTCATGTAGAGTTCGTGATGGTCTAATCAGCGTAGCAGACTTGTAAATGTCGAATATCTCATTTAAATTTTAAACATGTACACAAAACACTTTGAACAACATTTCTTTTATGGAAATCATCTCAATTTTTTATACCGAAATTTCCTTGCAAAATTCACTTCACTTATGGGCATATAAAGTGGCGTTTGTTCATCTATTAAACACTGCTTAAATAAAAAAATTTTTTGACTCACAATGATAACTGAAAAACCTCATGTGGATAAACGCGAAGAAAAAGCGGTGATTTTGAATTCGACTCTAACAAAGCTATTCCGTCTCGGCGATACTTTTCACAAATTTGTGCAAAACAAAGAAAATTAAAATCAACCTTTAAAATGCAAATCAAGCAGTCTTGCTACACTTCTCAGGGCACAGCAAACCAGTTTTACTTTTATTCCTCCTCCCTTGTAATTCCCATAATTATTATTTATTAAAATACGTTTGTCCTGCGATCCACAGGCAACATTCCTGTGCTGGTCAAAAGTCATTTCATATCTATTTAGCACGTAATCTCAACTCCGACAGAACTAATTTGCAGTGGCTTTCTATCGCGAACTATTATGAAATAAAATCAGTCTTTGTCACGGTTGCAAAATTGTAGTCTGTGAAGTGGCTGCAGATAGCAAAGAGCATTTTGTCAAGGTGGATTTAACGTTAATGGGTAATTTCATCAACGCGAAATAAATTTGGACGGGATAAATGTGGGAACGGTAACACCTTTTCTTTGATATCTCGAACTGGATTTACGTCTTGGACTCGATATATAAGTGTCAGGATCGATAATATCTAAATCGACTTTTCGACAAATTTAGAACTCTACATTATTTACTCGAATCTTAGAATTTTTTCGTCTGACGAATTTTTCATTCAGTGGGTGCACATGGTCTTATGTGAAGTAATTCGATTTAGAGAAAAGTTCTATCGCGGTTGTACATTTGGTTTTTCGATACTTTTGATAAATATTTTTAATTTATCGTTCTACTACTCTGCCTTTCTGTATTTACATTAATTTTGCAGTAAAAAATATAATCTAAAGCTCAAATTAATTTTATATTATACGTGGTTCACGATTCCATTTAACAAACGGAATAAAAGATGACTTTCTGAACATTCAAACAGTAGTTTGAATTTAACTTCATTTTTTTGGCCTATAAATCGAATATTTTTCAATGGAGAACAATTTCGCAAAACTTTAGTTTAATAGGTTATTCATGCAATAAAAAGGATAAGCCAACATTTAAGTTTTATGACCAAAATGGAATTCATTTTCATTAAGTTTATTAATCAATTCGTTAAAAATGACACAATTTTTAATGATGAAATATAAAAAATAGTTTCTAAAAAAACTTTCTCCAGTATTCCGTAAACTGTTTGAGAATGCCAGCAGAGCTCTAAAGTACCAGTGAATGACTCGAAAAAGTTATGAAAAGTCCTAATTTTTTTGTGAAAAGTTACAAAATATTAAATTATATTTATACATAACAAGTTAAAATGAAATATTTAGATAATCGCATATTTTATTATAAAATAATTATAATTTATAATCGAATAAATTATTTTTTAATGATGATCTGTTACTTTAATGCTGTAAACCTAAAGTTATTATATTACTTTATATTCCTGAAAACTTAATTTTAATAAAAAGGCTTTGCATTGGTATTTATATATAGTAGTAGAAAGTTATCTGATAAAAAGTGAAATTCATGTTCGATATTTACACAAATGTTTTAAATAAATGTTGTTCTCATTTCAGCGTTTCGTTAAAAGTTACGCAAAAAGTTTATGAAAAAAATTGTTAAATAATTACTAAATCGTCTTCTAATATGGATTAAAAATATTAAAACTTGGTAAAAACTCTTGGCTTTTGAGACTAGTTGAAAATTGAATGTAAATGATTTTATTTTGTTGATTAATTTAACGACTAACAGATTTAACTATTATAATTACGAATCT
>JABFOX010000609.1:0-15812 GCA_022817665.1 Axea sp. ZL-2020
TTCCTCGCTCAACGACAACTACTGTAATGTGTAACTGCCAGACTGAATGAAATTATCCGACGATCTGCGCGTCATGTTCCATTGTAAATCCGACACATATTTTAGTGTATAAATGGCGACCACTTGAAGTGTTACTTCTCTCCGCGTTAGCTAAATATCGCGTTGATCGCGGCATTGTTCAGCGATCGTGAGTTTTGAGTACTATCTCGCACATACATCTCTACTTTCGAGCGACCGTATCACAGAATGCAACCATAAGCGCGCGATCGAACGTAACGAAACGCAAACAAACTTGAGCGACGGAGTGTGTCTTTGTCTCCCCCATCGTTAATTTTTTTCATTCTCTTTTGTCCCCGTCCGTACCGCAATCTTACCGTTAATGCAACCGCTTGACAAGTTGTATTTGTCGTGCTGTTGATCCTCGCTGAATCCTCGTTTCTACAATTATTGCAAAACCTGATGACGCGGAACATTAGAACTAATTCAGCAGGAACCGATTGCGTCCGTGTCGCCGCCAGCAGCGAAATGTGCATTAATGTTTTAATGTTTTTCCGCTAAGCCGAACATCCTAATTCGAACGGTCGTTCTGTCATTTCTGTAATTCATCGCTGTCGTGTTTTTCCGGTGAATGAGCATCGACTAATGATTGCAGCTGATATGCAAATCAAATCGAGCAATGTCGAGAGAAACAAATGCTAAACTGTTGTGAGATGTGCGACGATTTATACGCGGTCGTGGAATCATAGCTGCATATTTGATCTGTTGCATTGTAACAAGAAATTATACATTTTATACAAATAGATAATTCTTGCGAGAATTTTTCTTTTAGTTGTGCACAGTTTTCACGATATTACAGCGGTTAAAAATTGTTCATTGAATAATTCAATATTTGATAAATATGTGCTTGGTAAATGGATTATAATGGTTCAAAAAATGGTTCAAAAAAATTTGCTTACATTTCGCGTTTATCACTTTATTATTACAAAAGACTGACAACTTTAAACATGTTTAGTAGATTTGTATTAGTTTTGGACTTGTATAATTTCAGTTTGAAATAGTTATTACAGTTGAAGTATTTCATTTCTATTTTCTACTCATGTGCAAAATATACGGGGAGTTATAGATTGTATTACAGTACTGTAATGTATAACAATTATGGCTTTGAATAAAACTCACAAATCAGTTTTAGTGTAATTGGATATTTATTATATTTTTACGTTATCTAATATATTTTATAATGTTTACGAAGAAATTCCTACATAATATGGTTGTTATTTGTGAACTACAGTCAATGATATTTATGCAGAATATTATATCTTGATATATTCGATATTTTCTGATTATTTTACAAATTCAAAAGGAAATATCGTTTGCATAAAAATGTATCGAATTTAGTACACTGCGTTAAAACATGCTTATTATAAGCTTCTATAATTGCTCTAAGCTTAGTAATTAAATATATTTTAAATTTATTAATTAAAAATCTGTAAAACAAAATTAAGGCAAAATAAAGTTATTGCAACATAAATTGATACATGGGTTTTAAAATACTCGAATACGAATCTATTTGATTGGACATCATTTTTTTAAATGTCTGATAATGAAATGAGTTTCTACCTTAAAAGATACACGTTATTGTGCGTAGAATGTTATACATATAATAGTAGAAATTGCACGAAGTTTTCGTATTGCAATCTTCATGGTATTTGTAATTAAATAAGATACATTTAATTTGCACAATTAATGATTTATTTACTTATTCATTTGCTTGCATATTTAGTTATTTGCTTGTTTTTGCATTATACTCGATAATATGAAAATGGGCTAGAAACAATAGGAAAAAAATTATTTTGACTTTTTAATAATAATTTTGATAGTTGACTCCAAAATCATTACGAACGTGAAGTTTTGGCGAGTGGTACTTCTGACGATTTATCCAGATTTTATGCTTCTGAAAAAGCTTGTTAGTTCAGTTTTAGCTTCGATATAAAACGACCTTCGGGGGCAAAACTAAATAACCTAAACTTTTTATATCAAAATTGAAACCGTGCCAGGCGAAGGGGGCTGCCCAGTCTGCACCAATTTCCTCCAGCGTAATGCTAACACGGATCATAATACCATAAAATGTGGGGTGAATCTAAAAGTCTTGTTTACTAAAATATAATGAATCCAGAATTTATGGATCAGACCTCAACATTTCAAATCAACAAGACTTCCTACTCTTTTTACATTTGATCAATATTACTGTAACAATTATATAAGAACTATATTTGTATTATACATAAATACAAAATAGAGACTCTTGTGATAGGAAACCACTAGGAAAATTATTTATGAATTAAATGCCTAAATGAAAATACAATTGAGCCACAGATTATGCCACAGATGCCATAGGTTTTGTCACAGTTTTTATTTGTTTTGTTTTTGCGTACGGATGCAATTGAAATGTTTCAATTGTAAATGAAAATTTGTAATTTTTTATAAAAACTGATGGAACTATTTTATTGAAACGAATGTGTTAAACACACCGATTGGAAAATCAATTTGTGATTAAATACAAAATGTTTCTTAATATCTCACAATGCGCTGTCCTAAGGGTAAAATGATTTTTGTGTACCAACAAGAACTTTCTATGTCAAAATGAAAAATAATTGTAACTACAGTAAAATATGCTTTAAACCGAACAGAAAATAAGAAAACATATAAATTCTTGAATAAAAGTATAATATTTTTATTGACTTTATTATCAATCCAGCACTGTTATAATGGAAAATGCGTGTTTTTAACACAACAAATAAATATACCGTATACTAATATTCAGTACAACTGATTTCTGTTTCATTGCAATGAAAATCATTTCCGTCTAACAAATCGCTACGTTAATTATCTTTTTTATTGATTTACATTCAATTGAATTTGATATTTTTATTACACAAAGATAATAATTAAAAAAAAAAAAAAATGTATTTCATATTTAGGCGGTCATAAAAATATTTACATTTAAAAGATGTATTATGTTTTTAACCACTTTCAGATGAGTCCGTATTATTTATATTCGAGTAACAGAAGAATGATTTAATAATTTTTATTAATGCTGAAAGCATCGAAATAAGCTTTTTAAGTGTTCGCAAAAAAGGAAAATCGATACAGTTATCATGTGCTTATGGATCACATAATAACTGCTTAGTATTTATCTTCGGAGAGTTTAGAAACGTTATATTTTTTTGTCATTATGAAGGGGACATAATTTATTAATTTAAATATCCGTGAAAATACGCCATTTTAATAAGTTTATTATGCTCTTAACTGTCAGGTTCATGCGTTTTTTGCCCGTTCCTGTTTCCAAGTTTAGGTGCACCGTAGCATTTTTCTTGCTGTATACCCTGTAGACGAACAGTGAAACATAAAATGAATTATTTTGAAGTCCTTACGATTTATTTACACATAATGAAATAGCAATTTAATGTTATTTGCTTGATATTTTTAAGCACCTGCATGGATAATTGCAACAGTCATTAAAATGAATTAAATTAAATACATTTCTCATAGTCTGATTTGTCTAATAAACATTTAGTATTTTTTATTACTCGTATCTTCAGAAGCATTCAAATGGACAGTTTAGCATTTAAAGAGTACTTAATTCACGAATGACTCCTCTTGTCAATTGCCTGCCAATAACTTTATTACATTGCAAGTTTTATTTAACATCATATCAGTATTAAGACATGAGTCGTATTGCTACTGTTCAAATAGAAATTAATAATCGCACCAATTCACTGGCGCAGTATCCAGAAGCTTTGGTCAACGGTTGGCAAAACAATCGAAGTGAAACGCCAATTTAACCAGTAGTGGTTTTATTATAACAATTTTAGTATTTTTAGAAATGGTTAAATAACATTGTTACATTTTATAATTGTAACTGCATTATGCAGATCACATATAAAGTATTATACAAGTAATACATGAGTTGTACAGATTATATAGATGGATTATATAGCAGAGATTTATAAATTTTATATATATATATTTTAAATGGACTTTAAGTATGCATATGTGTGTATATGTATATATCACTCATATGTGACTTAAACAACGTCATAATTAAATTAATTGTTGAGGCATCAAATGGCATTCTTTTCCGGGTTGACATTCGTTCTGGCGTCAGGACTGGACCAACGTTTCACCGAGGGTCGTTCATTTACATTCAGAGGATCAGCTAGCCGACCCTCTGCATATTACAGATTTCATTGTAGATGTTCATTGGGACAGCGCTGGCGACCGATGACTGGCAGTCGATATCACGTCAGTCTTGGTACATATATTACTTCGGCACAGTACCAATTTTTAAACTGGCGTATCTGCGTTTGTGTTTGCCGCGTGCTATGTTCGTCCTAACCATCTGATTTATGTATACGTACGTACACAGTACATGCTCCGAGTACTCGTTCGAATCTACGAGGTGCTCATAGATTCTTATGTACTCTTGTCTCGCGGTGTACGAAGACATGTAGAAGATGTACAGGCTGCGCAGCCACGCGATACGCGACTCAGTCGACGTCTACCGTTCAAGATGTCATGCAAGATAGCATTCACCTGGACTGCATTTTGTCAATCATTATTTTTTTTCAGTCAATACGAATATTCTTATAATGCATCTCCAGATATGACTCATGCGTGCTCAAATTTTCCCTTCAGTTTTTATTATGTACACAGCGTTTTGCATTTATAAATGTAACAATGAATTCGTCAGATATTTTTACATTTATTTTTGTTACTGAATGATTAATTGTATAATCGTGTATATTTATGTATGTGTGTGTATCCCTCATAAACATAATGTATGTGGTGTAAAATGCATATTTAAAGCTACATTATTATTACTTTTATTATTGTTATCATCGTCACCATCGTCAACATCATCATCATCATCATCTTCATCATCATCATCATCATCATCATCATCATAATTATCATCGTTATTATTATTATTATTATAAACGTCAAATTGAATTGCAAAAGTATGAACAGGAATGATTATAATTTATTTTGCTTATTATAATAAAATAAGTAGCAAAAATGCATTTCACAGAAAAAAGAAATACATAAATCAATTATGCGAAATAAAATTCAAGTATTTTAATATGTTGCAAAAACATATAAATCAAATGACTTCTAGATATTTAGAAGATTTTTAACAGCAACACTTTATTTGTTCTCGTTTATTTTAATAATAATGAAATAATGCAAAATGAGATTTACGTTGGAATTGCTTAATTTAGCTTTACAAGTTTTACAAATAATAATTAATTTACTAACGTCCTTCTAAATTTTCAGTACATTAATTTTTCGATTATCACTACAAATTTCAGGTTGTGATATCCACTGTTTACTTTATTGCACGGTCGATGTTTAAACTAATTAAATTTAAAGGTTTTTTGTGTTTAAAATTTAAATGAATTCACATTAATCCTGCGCAGTGTTTTCCCGTCATTATTTAAATAATGAAATTCATAATAATATGTATAAATGAAAATATATGATTATTGAAATGGTCAGAAAGTTAGTGATAAATAAAATGCAGAAAAATCTTCTTACGCGTTATAATTTCAAAGAGAATCTGATATGAGTTTACAGATACTCTCGTATTGCATCGTCGTAAAGTAATCAGAGTAATCAAAGTTACATGTTTAATATAAATTTAACACTTTGAAGAGCAACTAAATAATCTTACTTTTGTATATAAATCTGCCGTATAACGATTCGTTCCATAAAAGAAGTTTGTTATTCAATCTCGCGTTTTGAAATTTCTTCTTCGTATCAATGATTTGTACAAACCGTTAGAACACCTATATTTGCGGAACTCTCATGAAAAGTATCCGCGAAGTAGATGGATACGGATGAAAGCGAATGGATCCTGATATCTGTGAATCAACACGAAGAAAAACCACTTTGTGTCCAACTGAGCGTCTCCACCAAGATGTGTTTCTTCATACAACAAGTTAAAGCTTGTTGTTTCAAGCGATGGAATCTCACGTAAGAAAATTTCAGCCTTGGATAATTACTTTTACACGTCAAAGCAACTACGGAAAAAATGCTTATATGTAAAGAGAATAACCATATCTACGGCTTAATTACGTTTTCTGCTAATGCTGGGCTTTTAGTAGACGACAAACAAATTTGATCAGACAGACGTGAAATGTCAATACACATAGAGTGGACATGGAACAAATGCTTAATGTATATAGAATTATGACACATGAATGATTAAAGGATAATAACTATAATTTCTGTTTCAAAAGAAACTTTTTCTATGAAGAACTTATTTTATTGCAGTTGCTGCAGCCTGCAAATAAATTTCATTGAAGAACGAATTCTAAAATAATTACGACAAATATGATGCTTCGGAATATTAGTTTCGCAGAGAGATTTGATGACTTGAGAAATTTTCATAATATTACGAATAATTTCAGTCGTTACGGATAATATAATGTCTCGTACCATTGAAACATTCGTGTATCTTAGGAGGTCAGCGAGGTTTCTGTTAATAATTCTTAGCATAGAATTTAAATGTCCAAGTATTATTGGTACAGTAAATGGGTTAATGCGAATAGTACGGGATTCAAAAATCAAAATCATTTTATACTTTAAATAATAATATACATGAAATACGAGTTAATATTTGTATGAAATAAAACGCGTGTAAAAACGGAATTATTTTCTTCTTATACAAATCTCTTTTGTGAGTAATACATTTTTGTCTCGAACGCAACACGAATCATTGATTACAGCTGGATGATTGTACCGCTGATAAATAATTTATGATAATATATATTTTACACGTGTGATCAGACTTCTGAGAAAAATGAACTTTCTTGTTCTATTTTACACTCATAAAGTCGATGAAACATTTAAATACAAATCAATAACTAAACTGATTAGGAATTAGATTATTTATAAGTGCACCATAATTTGTTCAATAACGTTAGATTGATGGCAAGTGTTATGAATAAATATGCAGTAATATATTTTCATACATTGTGCATTCAAACATATTGCTTTGATTCTACTATCTCGTTCGATTCTGATTCAACTATTTCGCATAAAAAATGCGAAATTAATATTATCTTATTTACGCATTCAGTAAATACTAATTTGCGTGTTACAATTGACTTCTGATTAC
The DNA here is from genome assembly GCA_022817665.1 of Axea sp. ZL-2020. Lineage (NCBI taxonomy): Eukaryota > Metazoa > Arthropoda > Insecta > Hymenoptera > Scelionidae > Axea > Axea sp. ZL-2020. The sequence goes on from JABFOX010000609.1 coordinate 7,181, forward strand.
AGTCATCGTTGTCCGACTTTGTAATAATTATGAGAATAATTCAGGCAAATTGCAATTATCTTCAGAGCAATAAACAGATGATTGGTATATAGGCACCATTATATCGTATATATTTACATAACACCGTCTTAATATTATCTGGCCATCTGCAGTGCAGACACAGCTTACGTTCGCACTCTGTCATGTTCCGATTCATATCATAATACGAAATTATACGTATGTAAAGTATGCGCGTTCTTGTGAATTGTAACAATCAATCAAACGCAGAAGTATTTTACGAGTTGAGTAACGCTTACTTGCCTATATAGCGTGTTATAATTATGCATAATAATAACCTTCACGAATGAATTTGTACGGCTCGGGAGTTTAACGGCGATGATTATTAATATCCGGTAATTACCTTTTATCAGTGGTGTTTTTTGTTGTTACAATTAGTTTCAGGCTGCAGATAAAATCTCATTCGATTAATGTAATGGGACACCATTCTTAATAACGGCCGTAAATTGATAAAAATGTAAACGGTGCATTTAAACGGGCATTTCGAATTGAATCGTTAATGTGGCCAACGCACCGTGCATTCGGTAATAAATATTTTTGCACAATTACGCTTGTTTATTTAGAACGTGTATCTTACACTTGATCGCGATTATTGGTCGCGAGATCTGGCGATTAATTTTTCGCGCTAAAATTAGACTCCATTGAGAATATGGGGAACGATTTATATATTACAAGCAGGAAGATCAGATAGATTTTAATCAACTCCATTAGCAGATAGTCACGTCAGCAGTCACAATCATGGGTCCAGAATCAAGGCAACGGAAAATCTGAGTAGCGTTGATGTAAGATGATTATTACGTCATGATTATGCTTCAAAGTACTGTAAAGGGATGTTAATGTGAGAAATATGCTGAATTATAACCGAACTACATATTTCAATGCATAAGCTCTGTTCACGAGTTTCAAATTAGATTATAACGAAGATTACGTGTTTCAAATAAATTATATTAACTAAAATATATTTTAATGCTGCGCAGATATTCATAGCTGACGGAATATCAAAATTAATCTTGCCGAATGCAAAATTATATTTTACGTCAAATAAGATTTAAAATGTACTTCAAATGATATGTTTAATTACACGCAAAAATCGTTATATCGCACGATCACTTTTTAGGTGGATAATGTTCTCTGTGACAAATGTAATATATTGCTTTATAACGGGTTCGTATAAATGAATAGTTAAGAAACACAATTTCATTTTATAAATACATACCGAAGAATACTTTTCATTAATCTTGCGTTATTTATCAACAAATTACGTACTTGTCGGAAGTTCCTTTACAATTTTAAGTCCATATTCACCGTGTGATAATTTTACTTAAATAATAGCATTACTCGTTTACTTATTTAATTATTAAATTATACGTTTGTTAATACAATTTATCTTCGAGTAAATCATGTATATAAAATATTGAATTTTATACGTATAATAATTTTTCTTCTTAATGTTTCTATTAGCGTTAAATGGTGCAATTTATCCGCAGAGTTAATATCCCCATACTTGAAAATAAAAAGTAATTACATTATAATGATGTGCCCTTTATACGCAAATTAAAAAATAAGGTTGCTACAAGCAATACCAGCAAAATGCTCAGAAACATCAATGTTGAAATTAATAAATAGTTTTCTACTTGTACATTAATTTCTCGTCATAATTGGAAATATTCTAATTGATTACGAAGAACTGTAATGTCCAATTAAAAATTGCACTTTTCTTACTAATCCAAGTGTTTTAAATAACTGAATGAATAACATTTCTGTCACCAAAGAGAGAAACTTATATAAGAACTTTAAATGTAATTGTAACCTAAACTTATTATAAACAAATTTGTTATATAATATAACATTTTTAAGTCACTGCATTTCAGCCTTTGAAACTTTATGCACATCAATTAAATCTGTGCGCATTCAGAAATAAAATACTGAAGTATTGCATTACTATAAAATAAAAAGGATGCTAGCTAAACGTCAACTTAATAACTTTAATTCTACAATGAATGCTCGAGTTCTTTGTAATTAATTAAAAATATTGCTGTTTGTGGAGGATAATTAGTATAAAAATAAACTATTCATTTTTACATATTGCATTTTTGCCTTTAAAATTAGAGGGAATACTGGCTTGATTTCTGTCTCTTGAATCTGCTATTAATAATAATAATAAAAAAAAAAAAGAAAAAGAAAAAAGAAAAACTTAGCACAAAATATCGGGGCGCTAATTTTACAGTAGTTAGTGCATATTTATTTATTTAAAAAACTTATTTATATTTAGACATTGTAAACTAAGTTTAATTTTGAGAACATTAAAATACGGATTTTACATGTAGAAAATCGGATTAGTTTTTTCGAAATTTGGGACAAACTGAAAATATAACAACAACATTAAGTAATTTTATTTACAAAATTTATTACAGGACTTATCAAAGTTCTGCGAATAACATTTCATTTGCATTGCAATGTTACTTTCATTACAAATTATAACGTAATGTATTTTTATGTACGACAGATATAATCAGTGAGTGAACAGCAGCTTCTTCAAAGTACAATATAGGAAACAATTTTCAGAAATTTTCTTTTTATAATGTAAATTAAGTTGAAATTGAAATTTGTCTTTTAACTTTTACGAGGAAATTAACTACAACTCTGAAGGATTTTCATAAATTATACAGACATTAAAGAAATAAATGATTCTTTTTAAACCTCCTTTTACAGTTAAAAGACTTCAAGAGAACTTCTAGGCAGTATCTATCAAGATCGTTCGACATGCATTTTGAATGATAAAATTTGTAAGAAAAAATGTTCAGGCCCTCATTAATACTTCTCCTGGAATAGGTGTTTGCTTATTTGAAACTACGCTCGGTTGGTCGCTCGGTCGTAAATTTTACACGGTTTTAATTTGCCAGTGAATCCTGCTGTAGAAAAGAAAAAGAACCAAAGTCGGGAGCGCTGGGGTATTAAAACGACCAACCTACGCGCGGTAAATTATGTCGTTGCTCCGCGAATGCACGTCGCTGAAACGAGAAAAAGAAGAGAGGATAGAACAACCCTACCAAAACAAAACATTCGTTTCGTACAGGCTGAAGTATTCGAGCTACGTTGTTTTCGCAAAATCTGCACCACCGTAAGGCAGACAAAAAATTCGAAATGCGTTATTCAAACCAATTTATTGACAACGAAAGGGATGCCATCAATTATTAGTGTAGTAATCAACAATTTAAAAAAAAAAAAAAAATCATTTTTCAATTGATTTTTAAATTCTTTACAATTGTAAACTCTGTTTTATTAATTTTGACATTATGCGGCAGACAAATTTTAACACAAAAAAAAATATTTGTTATATCTGACAATATTTAAATGAATTTAAAAACAAAGTATAAATATAATTAGAAATAAAATAACTGTATACTTTATAGTTTACATTATTATTTTGAAATATTATATTAAATAAAAACAATTTGACTAATCGTATACATCTGTAATAAAAAAAAAGTCAACCAACTAACAACGCTAAATAAGCCGATTAATAGTTAATGCGTTTCTCTTGGTATAATCGGATCATATAGAAGTTGGTATTATTATAATGTAAAGATCTACGTTTATAGGTTTATGTATCATCATAACTAATCCATCACTAGTACTAGTCATTCAAAATAGAAGAGACAGTTCCCATTAACGATGAAAATTCATAATGATTTAATTAATTGTAATTAGAATTTAATTGTAGACTAAGTTACTGATGAGTTTGTTTGTTCGTTTGTTTAGGAACTTAATCAAGCATTCTGATAATCACATAAGGAATCAATCGGCATTTGAGCGGGAAGTAGAGTTTTAATTAGTTACAATTAATAAAATCCATTTATTTATAAAATACAACAATTACGTGTTATATTTGTTCTTTACTTTAATTATTTGTGTATCGTTATTGTATAAAAGTAATTGAGTTAAACACTTCACATGTTAAATAGTTTAATAAAATTTATTTAATTTTTAGAAAGTTCTTTTAACAGAATAGAATCCTGATCAGAACGCAATTTATATCCTTGGAAATGTTTTATTTAGAGATTCAATCCAAATTTGATTTAGTCCACTGAATAGGAAGGATCATGAGGATTGACGAAAAGCTATTAATTTATCAATAAATTCGATTCAGTAAATTAATATTAGATTTTACGCTTGTAATGTGTCTATGTTATAATAATAATAACAGCTGTTATGGAATAATTAATAATAATATTATATAAGATTTTGAAAAATGTATTAGCACAATATTAACATAATGCGTTACGTATAAAAAGTCTAAGTACATAGCAGTGATTTTTATTTATTTATAACGAATTACATATAAATAAATATATCTGTTTTAAAGGAAATAGTATAGGACATGTCACAAAGTTGAATAGCAATGTTCGTCTGTTTCATACGAAAGAAATAATTTCTTCTACATGTGTGAAAGAGATAATTGATTAAAACTGTGATAAACTATCTTCTCGGTAAAAACACTACTTAAAGAATTAATACATATTAATTACAAAAATTATAAATTGTAAGTACTACTTAAAATGGCTACAGTAGTATAAATAAATCAATAGGATTGCATAACATCAAGTTTAGAACAATGATCCAAAGAGTTATTGATGTCTGGATTTCATGTGGAAGGCTATTGAATCAAAAATCGTCCAGCTTGCCGTTTTGAAACAAATATTATATCCATATATTATCCAGCTGATTTTTCCACGCGGAATTGAAAGAAAAGCATGGATAAAAATTAATACATTACCAATATGAATATTTATATAATGCATGGTCCTAATGTACAAATTTATATAATATGTAAACACGATTTTTAAATTAAAAAAGAAATTCTTCAATGATCATATAATAAACCTAACACGTATTTAGATGAACTTAAAGTTGTTATATAATATAGTTATATAAATTTTAGTATGTTATATAATTAATTAATTGTATTATATAATTATGTAATATATACCCTTTCCATTTTTTTAAGGATACCAAAGTTTTAGAATATAATATGAGGATAGTTGTTACATTTTCGTTGTACATGTTGATACAAATATTGTTTTGATTTAAAATTGTATATGCTATGTAACATGATGCATACAAATAATGTATAATCAATTAAACATTAGACTACTTTTTTTTATCCTTCTTTATTTTTCGTGTTTTTTATATTTAATGTGTTTTCAGTTTAATGTTAAAACAACTCATTTTTAAGATAAAAGGATATTTGTAAATTTAGCCATTTGTGTATTAAAATATATATATACATATACAAATACACATCAATGTACAAATATTTATGAAGAGCAAAACATTCCAAGTTATTTATTGAAAATAATTTTTACTTAGATAGATTAAAATTGTAGTTTTTATTGAATAAAACTAGTTATACATTTTTATATCGTTATAAAATAATACAAAATAAAAATATTAATTAACCTACGTACACTGAACCTGCAACAGATGAATTGATATTTTTTGCTCCCTATATGTATACTCATTAATTTGTTTATAATCTGTGTATTTATGCATTTGTTCAAACTGTTTTGAAATATTTTAATGTTGATATAAAAGAAACATTTTGTATACTTCAACATCCGTACATTAGTCGATAATATTCACGTACAAAAAGAAAACATTTATTTTAGACGCAATAAAATACGCATGAAATTTATTTTACCAAAAGTAGAAAATGTAAATTTTCGTTATTGAATTACGTAAAATTTGCTGCAAAAAATTGTAAATAAAAGAATATTTACATTACATTTGTTAAAAGCAAATAAAACTTTTGTGGTTGTAAATGACGTGAAAATGTTCCACTTTGTTGTGCACTTATAATAAAATCTTCTCTGGCCTTTGCTTTTAGCTTAGTGCCGTTAGGTAACAAAACAGCTCGGCAGTATTTCGTCATTTCCAAGCGACGCTGATACTCTTAACGTTTGGTTGCTCATTATTCTCCACGCACTCACGGGAAAGTGTTAGCGATATGGTCAACGCGTCATAAAATCAGAATTCTGCTTTATTTTTCCATTTGGTTTTTTTAACACTGATACCGTCAATAACTACCCGGAGGTACCTTTTAGACGAACATCGGTCTCTTGATAGACTCTATTCCGGAACGAGCGACCTCGATTTTAATGAGACTTCCGTCTCCATGATTTGCGCAGACTTGAATTTATGGTTTTCTTAATGGACGCTAAATGCTCCTATTTTACTATGTGGTTGACCATTTTTCACATTCTTGACAAACAGCGACATATTTATCGATCGGTATCACTGTTCCGAAATGGCGATTTTCACAAATAATTCTTTTTGGAAGTTATTTATAAAAATATATTTCAGAACTTGTACATAAATTATTGTTAAATGATGATTTACAATTTAATTGTGTAACTGTTCAATAAGTGTTCTTTAAAATATTGTATTTTGACACGATAAACGTGAAGAAAGACAGGCAAGAAATTTACATTTCAATTGTACAAAAAAGGAATTCTTACAATATTTCAAACTATAAAGCTCCAATGTCATTGTTTACGCACATAATTATATTGCAAAAACACGTGGATTCAAAGGGTTTTAAATTAAATTACCTCAAAACTTTTAATTTAGTTCATTTTAAAACACTTCATTTTTACAGTGCAATGGTCTCGAATCATTAGATAATTTCGATTGATATTAGTTGATTTTGGTAACTCTAATCAAACTTATTTATTTGAAAACATTACTGTAAAGTGAATGCTAATTGCACTAAACATTAAACATGTAGCAAATTTAAAAATGTTGTATGAAATTCAATGTAATAATTATATTGTTCGGATATAAATGATAGTTATACTTTTTTGCTGTTTAATCTTATAGATAATCGTGTGATGAAATTGTAGTAACATAAAATATGAGCATTTCGAACGAAAGTTGAAGGTGCCAATACTATTCTCTTCTCATCGTGTAAATTTTCTTCAGCCGACGAAACTCATACTTTTTGTTGATAAAATGAAATTTCTATGCGCGTTCGCGAGCAGTAAAAACGCGGGAAATTGGAATTGTGCACACTTAACCACCCACTTCTACTCGATTCTCGTTAAATTCGACGCTTCGTCGCTCCGCCTTTTTCTGGTTTTGCCTTCGGAATGTTTCTTCACTCTGCCTTAATTGTCTACTTTTTGCATCCTCGTAACTCGCCGTATTCTAAGTCACGAGTTTATGCGCTGGACAGTAAAGTTCCTCAAGTACGACTACTCGGTTCACATTTGTTTCCATAATTCCTGTTTTATGAACAATTTACTACCGTTTAAATGTCATGGTAACATATTAATTAAATCATTTATTTATGATAGCATAATTACAATTGAAATAGAAAAATTTTACAAATATTATGATAAATGAATATTGAGTTAATTCGATCCATAATTCAATACATTCATAACGAACTTTCCAACTTTATGGACTAACTCAGTACATTTAAATCTTAAGATTTATAACAATATATGTAAATTATTAAACTATAAAACAATCTTATTGCCATGTCTACGTGAAACATTATTATGATACTTTTTAAAGCTCATTTATTTATACCTTTTGAAATTATTTGAAAACAAATACCTGTTTTTAGTATTATTTTAAAGTGTATTCTAAAATGAAATACGTACATATTAATTTTTTAAGCGTGCTTTAGGTTTATTGTTTTTTATTTCTCAAATTTTTATGGTCCATTACATTTATCCATTTACTTAAAATTTGTTAATTCTATTTGGTTATTCAATAATATATGAATTATACATTATTTCGTATATCATTAAAAGGTGATCAATGGAGTTCTGTTCTGCTACTCATTGAACTCATTAGAGTTAGCAATTTTCGTAATCAATTTATCGATTAATGCAAATAAAATTCAAAAATTACTGGACAATTAAATTTAACTTAAAAGTTTTTACTAAGTGAATGATCGAAATACCATCTGTTTTGTACAAACATTAATTTGAATGTACAGATTGAGCGGGAAAAAGTCGTCCAAATGAAACTAATGTATGCATAATTACTAGAAATACGTTAATTTATTGTTTTTTATTGAATCATAATTATTGCATTATTTTAAGCATTTGTATAAATTGCAACATTATTGTATTATTTTATAAATTGTAATAAAGTATAACGGATCAATTTTTGCACACCAAATATTTTTGTTTAAATGTTTCAAATGTATATATAATAATACTGACGTTTATCTATAAAAACAATCTTTGTTGTTATGATTTTTTTTTATTTGATATAAAATAATGATGAAGTAAAATAACATTCAAATATTTCTGTACACAAAACAATTATGATTAAACCCTACAACTACTTTTTTTCTGTTACAGGTAAAGGCATGCAACTGATTTCCATTTAATTGTGTTAGAAATGTCTGGTAAGTCATACTTATATACATGAATATAAAAAAGTAATGCACCACGCGAAATCTCAGAGTGCAAAATTAAGTTTAAAAATGACAGGCAAATAATTCGGCAAATAGAATAAGAATGTTGTTTTGAAAATGAATTTGCTTATTCCCCAAAGT
>JABFOX010000610.1:0-15806 GCA_022817665.1 Axea sp. ZL-2020
AGGCTTATATTAAACACCAGTGAATAACTGAAATCATTCGATATTTTTTCAAAAATAATACTACAAGAAAATTATTATCTATCTTTACGTTTAAATAGTATATATAAAAATATATCTGAAAACTTTTTATACGTGCTCAAAGCACTTAATATTATAATTATCAAAAGCTTTTGACAATATTAAAACGATAAATTTTTTACTACGTTTGATTTATTTCTAATTGTTAAAGTGCTAAGTATTATCAAACGTTTATTCATGAACAAATATAAGATTAAAATTTGTTGAAACATAAAAGGAAAAACTCATAATTTACTAACAAATTTTACTAAAAGGCACGTGTTGTCTGTAATGTATGCCATAAAAAACTAATACTTATTTGCCGAAGTATAAAATGAATTGATTTTAACGAATAAAACTTTTTAACATTTAGATTATCAGTTTTCTTCCGGCATCCTAAGAAGAATCTATTACAAAATAATTTTATAAAACCTTTGACTAAAAAAGTGTGGTGGGCTACAGGATTCATTACAATAATCAATTGGATATTATTATACAGTGTAATTAAAATAAGGATTCATTATAATACGTTAAAGGAAAATAACATGTTATATAAACCGTTTTCAGACATTTCACTTATAACTACAGCAGCTATTTCTCAACAAGGTAATACAATAAATAGAAAGAAAAAACATATTTGAAACAATAATTCTTCTTTGCGATACAAAATACGCAAATAAAAGTGTTAATTAAATGAAATTAATTTTATTATTAATAGAGAAATATTTTTTCTTTTTTTAGAAATGTAAATAACTAGTTTAGCTTTGTTACTATTAATTCTCATTTTAAAATTATCAAAATATTTTTGAAATATCAAAGACTACTTATATTGCTTTGGTTGAAATGAATTTAAAATTAAATATGTTAATATTATAATAATTTCAGTTTTAATATTACTTTTTAATTCGTAGTACGACTCCTCAGCAATCATCGTATCTTTTTTATATATGTGGATTTTGATTTTGCCTATTATTTGTTTCATTCATGAACATGTGTACCATATATTGAATAAAGAAACCAATTAATTCAGCAATTTTGCACTGAATTTCGCCAGCTTTCCATTGAATTATAATAATTTATTTATATAATATTTAAAAATACAAGAATTTTCTCATTGCATTTGGAAAGTTCATTTACTGAATAGTTTAATTCAGGAAGTGTCTATTCGGACACAAAAACGTGACCCTACAAACACACGAAACGTGATGACATATTGCTAAGTTTGTTAGTTTCTTTTTATATTAAAATTAAAAGATTTGAACTAATTTTTTATTGTTAATTAATGTTCCACGAGGTATACGAATTCACAGTTATATTATTTAATTTGAGTTAAAATCAATAGATTTCGTGTGCCAATATGCTTCCTTTATTAATCTACCATATTGTTCAACTTGCAAATAGCTTTTAAATTGCTGATTAAACTAAATTAAAAAAATAATATTTATCAACTCACCAAATTTGTTAGTGAAGTCAGAATGTTTTGTGTTGATTACATCTTGAACCTAGCTCAGTGTTTTAAGTCTGTAATATGCTGTATTTTTGCATGGGAAGAAGAGGGGGGGTGTGACTTGGTTCACAGTTGGCGACTGTATTCCTTTCGAGGTCCGTGTTATTTTCTTGATGTTTTACTACCAAAGCCTTGCATGCAGAATAGTTTGTGTAGGAGTCCTTGACGATGAAGGAATTTGGGCCTCTCAGTCATGATAAGTGTGCAGTACCTAATAATTGCCATGGTTATTACCAAGACATAACATTTATACTCTAATAAAATTATTTAAATTAATATTACAAAACTTAACATAAGAGACAACAATATTAATTTTGCTAAAAAAATTAATTCTTTCTCAATGAATAAATTTCCTGTATTTAATAATTATAGTTAAATTATAAATTAATGATACGTCAGATGTCAGACATTAAAATTTATTTATTTTAAATAAATGCGTTACATATGTGTATATATTAATGCAAATATTTATAATAACTGAAACATAAAATAATGAACTTATTTAATAAATCAAATGAAATGTTTATACATAAATAATTGACACACTTATGTAATTAATATCTGAATAATATCTATGCACATATAATATATAAATAAAATAATATCCGAACACAAGACTCGTATTCTAATAAAATTGTTTCAATAAATATTACAAAATGTATAACTTGTTAAATTTTCTACATTTAATAATCATAGATTAAATTATAAATTGAGTAAATATTAAATGTTAAAGTTTTGTATTTTTTTTATTTAATAAATTACTTTATATATATACATGCACTGTTATTCATAAAAAGATGCATAACCTCATAAACTTAAATCGTTGGAAATTTGTATCATAACAGCAAAGCAATGAAATATAAATTTTATCATCACGATCGCCATTGTTTGGGAATGATTCATTACATTTTAGTCCATCTTGCTGAAGTTGGCCGCGAAATCTCAATTCAGGGCTACTTTTTAAATCGATTGAAGAGAACTCGAAATGAATCAAACACGCTAAATTGGATTGATTTAAATTAAATACCAAAAAGTATTAAATAAAATAAAAATAAAATTCTTATAAATAAAGTAAAAAATTATTATAAGCATATCTAACTCATTGCATTTTGTTGAAATAAATGTATACCATTAGCATTAGTTTAAACAAAAATGAAACAATCATTATTATTTGCATTTGAAATGAAACAAACTTAATGTTAAAATTCTAATTATAGTTATGTGATTTACCGAATAAACTGTAATCCTAATATATATTTTATATGAATATTTTTTTGTGCACACAAACAGAGATGTGCAACTTTGTTTTTGATATAAAATAACCAAAAAGCCTAACTAACTAAACTAATAAAACTAACGAGTAAACTTCTAAATAAAATTCAACTTATCCGATAATGCTCTGTAGTTTATTTTGAATGCTGTTGTTTAATCGCCCTATTTTAGTAATTCTAGTAATACATGATTAGTATTTTAGTAATTAATACGTAGTATTGTAGTAAATTTAGTAATACATGATCGACAACTAACGTGGCCAACTTCAGTATGGTGACGCGTATAAAAAATCTGGTTAAAGTGACGTATCTGAATATTTATAATAATTAAACAATCTGTCATAATAAATTTATTTATAAAATGTTGCAGAACCTAACATAATTATATTTGTATACATTTTTATAACTCATCTGTTACGTAACTTGGTAGGTTTTAGGAAATGTGAAACAAAGACTCGAACATAAACATGTCACTGGTTGCAGCAAAAATAATCATTATTTGGATACTAATACGGTATTAGTATGCTGCATCTGATTATGCTTCCTTGTGTTGTTGCCTTAACAATTAATAAATAGTGAAACGGTTAAAAGGAAAGCCTAAAACCATTAATTTTTTATAATTTTACCATATGCTAAAAGTCAATGTTAATAATAAAAAAGAATCAGTGTTCAAATGTTTAATCTTTCTGTATATTAGAGTATAAACGGTTTTAAAAAAAGACGTAATAGTAGTGATTTTGTTATACAAAAAAAATAATAATACTTAGAGGAAAAATTAATTATATTATAAATAATTTGTATTACTTTCTACATTTTAGGTATTAGTGAAGTCCCTAAAATTGTATCATTTCGAATTATATTTATATCATTATTTATATTTGGTATGCTGTTGTATCAGTTTTATTCAGCGAGTATAGTTGGTTCATTATTATCCGCACCTCCACGTTTCATTAATACGGTATATGACTTAGCAAACAGTAATTTAGATGTTGCCGCTGAAGAAATTGCTTACATGTATGATCTTTTAAAAGTATGTTTATTTCTTTATCTTATATTGAACTTATGCTCAGTACATTAATTTATGCATTGTATGTTTTTTATTATTATAGTAATTAGTTTATTAATTACTGTGACACCAGTATATTACAAAATTTAATATTAATTAAAAAATTATACTTAATAATTTGATTTAAGCTAATTTTCCGGCCTTAAAAGAGACGTTCCTGGGTTAAAATTAATCAAATATTAATGTCAAACAAAGTTAGGTAAAGATTAGATCATAATCGAATTCTAAGCTATAAGATATATTTTTAATACGAATTGCATATATATGTATGTGTACAGATTTATAAATACGTATATATTGTGCTACAGATATTTTATACACTAAGAACATACATTCTCAATAATTAATCTAAGATGAGTTACAATTAATCTATAAATAATATGCTTTTTAAATTAAATTTTTGTTGTACCATATATCAAACTTCATTGTACAAATTCTAATATGTATCAAAACATATCTTACAAGTGCATTTGGTGCAATATTTAATATTAAATTTAAAATCCGATCTGATGTTAATTTTTATTATAATAAAATTGGTTAAATGTATTAGTAGTTCTAACGTTTGATATGTAAAAGTATATAAAAGTTTATATGCAAATTTGTAGAAAAAAAAAATCATGCTGAATATAATCTATACAATCAATATGAATATAAATAAAAAAAACAAAAAACAAAAGTAAATTATTTGTTTCAGACTTCTACAGATCCAGCAGTGCAATATTTGTACAATAAAAAATTTGTAAATAAAAAAAGGAAAAAATTAATATTATATACTCCTCAAGAAGGTTTGAAAAAAGTAAAAGCAGGAGGTTTTGCATTTTGTGTAGATACAGCAACAGCATATAAAATAATAAAGGTATATTATAAATATATAGATACATTGTAGTTTGAACATGTATAAATTAAAATAAAATTCGCGACAATAATATTCTGTTGAATAAATATAAATAAAAAAAGTACAACGTGCTATTTTACTGTTAAAGATTCATTAAAAATAATAACGTTGAATCAGTGTTGTGATAGATGTCTAACAATCTTGTCGAATGTTTAAAAAGATTGCTTGGAAAATGTATGTTAATAGGAGTTTAAATTCATTAAGAAATACTTATCTATATCTATAATATATTCACAAGATCCTGATTTACTAATAAATTCTATCACAATAACTATCTGTTGTTATCATATCGTATCATGCAAGAAATGTGGCATTTGGAGAAAACTCACGTATCAATAATAGTGTGGTTGAAACTATTACTAATCATTAGTTACAGATTCGATCATAAAATAACAAAAAATATATATATTAAATAAACTTTGTTTTTAATTTTTTCATATTTATAACTTGGCACATTAAAGCAAAACTGAACTCTATATTATTTAGTAAGTAATAGTTTATATTCAATGAATATACAAATATAGATTATTTTTAAAATCTTTGTTATATATATAAACAATACAAATTTTAATCCATTTAGAGTCCTTTACAGACTGATGCAACATTTTTAAAAACATTTTTATCATCTAATATTGTAGAAAGTGTAAATGTATAAATAAATAAGCATTCCGAACAAATATTATAAACAAAATCTACCATTAGCTTTATATTTTATATGTGACCAAAAAAAATGTTTGTGCACAAATGAAGAAACTTTCACAAAAGAAATGAAAATATTGTTTTTCAACTTTGTTCTACTTTTAATTTTATACATTTGATTCCTCTTGATTAATCTTCAAATAAATGTTTATAAAGCACGCTTTTTATAAGGTTTAATTATTATTAAATTAATATAAATTATACTAGTTTCTACGATACATTAATTAATTTATCAATTTACATATAAATAATTCAGTACTTATTTTTTATTAAAAATATATCTATAAATAAATTAATTTATTTATTGTTATTGAATAAATTATGAAATGTAGGATACATTCACTGATGATGAAGTATGTGATTTAATAGAAATTCAGCTAATGCAACAAATACCATGCTGTCCTGGAACAAGCAAACATTCCCCTTTTAAAAAGATGTTAATATATGGGTATGCACATTGAAATAATTTTTATATACATATTTTTATCAAACATAGCGTGTTGTTACAATAATGTACAACTTCAAATAATACGAATTTAAACAATGTCATCATACTGATTTTCTTTTTTTTTTATTCTATAACACTTTACCAAATGAATAACGCAACATTCAAATCTTGCATGAATTTTAGAACATCCTATATATTATGTAAATAAATTAAGTTAACAAATGATAACATTTTTGTAATACATCTTTTCAGATTTAGACGAATAATTGAAAGTGGAGTAGCGGAACGTTTAACTCATGTATGGATGCATGGTCGTCCAAAATGTCCAGAAAGTTACAGTAGTACGCCTACAGCTATAACATTATTGGAATTCTTTCCAGCAATTGTTTTAATGATTGCTGGACATATAATTGCAATATTCATTATTTTATTGGAAGTCATATTTTATTCATATAAACTCAAATTTAAAAAATTATTAATGTTCTTTAATAATATTTTTTAAATGTAGCTATAACTTTGAATAAATATGCTTTGTATACTTTTTACAATTTTATTTAAAATGGCCTTCAATGTGTTTATTAAATATTACTTAACTTAAACAATTCAGTCAATTCTATTTATAAAATATTTTTTACTATTATCATTATCTTTTTAATTATTACAATATTGTTATTATAATTTTATCTGTAATAGACAAAAATGTTTTTCTAATTATTTATTTTTTAACTCACAGTGGTTTTACAAAAGTATACATTTTATCAATATAATCTATATATTAAATTATGGAAAAAATTACTTCAGAATCTTATTATTTTAAATATTAATCTTATTAAATATAACAAAACTGTATGCTTATATTATGTTACATATTATAATACATTTGATATATTATATATATAAAATTGTACAACCCTATAGTTAGAAAAATATTATGGCGATTGCAGTTGGTTTATTTATTGGTAAACTTGTTTACTACATTTATTTCAAAATTAAAAATTCACTCTAAATTATAATAAATTCCGTAATTCTATATTGTAAAATATAACTTCTTTCTCTTAAAATATATGACATTAATTAACGTGTTCTCAAAAAAATTGCTACGGAATATGTAAAATAATAGTATAAAATTTCATAAATCGCATATAATTTTGTATACGTATATTAATATTTGATATCTAAATTTGATCCATAACATAAATATATAAAATTATTAACTTTCCATATTTATAATTTATGGATTGTTTCAGACGAATAGAATATAAAAGCAGATAAACTAAATTGTATAATTATATTTAAAAAATGTAATTTCAATTAAATACATATCAATTAAAGAATTACAATTTTTTCCTTGAATATGTAAACAAGAGTTATTATTATTTTTTTATTCGTATAAAATTATATTCAGAATAATTTTATTAAATCAGACTAATATTTAAATATGTATAATATAAATTTTTGTTTTTAATGATTAAAAGAAAATATTGTTTTATTTACACTTAAGAAATAATATATTTAATAACTATTATATACATTTTGTTACATACATGCTCCATTAATATATATTTGATTAATGTTTCTTTTTCTTAGATTTTTTTTTCTTTTCTTTCTCTTTGTCCTTATGCTTATGCTTCTTCTTTTCTTTCTTCACTTTCTTCAATTTAGTTTTTTCAACCCATTTTCCTTCAACCTGAGAATTCATTCTAGATTTAACAACACTGCGAAATATATGCCTCTGCATTTGAATATTTTCCTGTGTAGCAACACTTACAGTAGATTTTAGTTTTGAAGGAAGTATCGGCCCATAAACTTCTTGATCTAAAGAGCCTTCCTCTTTATTCTGATTTATATGTTCATTATTCGCATTTTGTTTTATTTCTTTAATCTGATTCGGAATTTCTTCTTTATCTTTATCAATTATTTCAATATTTTTTCTTGAAGTTAACAATTCATCGAGATCTAACTTCGCAAATATCCCTCGAGGTGGAGAATCATTTCTTTTTGAATTAACTTCGTTTAAGGACATACCCAGTAAAACTGATTTCACAGCATCATCGTCTACCTTTTTGTCGTTATCTTCTTTTTCTGAATCGGAATCTTCACTACTGCTCAGAAAAATTGCTTTAAATAAATCTCTTTTTTGTTCTAATTTATGTGATGAATTGTCGTTTTGTTTATCATCAGTTTCAATACTAGCTGAATTATCCTCAGTTTGAAAAACTTTACGATAATTGTCTTGAAAAAGTCTTTCTTTTTCCGTTTCGAAATTTTCACTTTCAAAATTAGATACTGTTTCCGTTTTTGTTACAGTTTCAGTAGGATTACAACTAATTTCTGTTTCTGCGTTATCTGACGATTTTTCAAATTTAGATAAACCGCTCCAGTCCATAGATTCAAATACAGAATAACCTTTTTTCTTATTTGAGTCAGGTTTTACGCATCCCACAGAAGGTTCGGGTACATTGAATCTCTTACAAACTATGCTCGATGGTTGCCAAATTTCTTTTCTGCGTGTTAATTTGCCAAACATTTTCATTTTAGCAGCTCGTTTCATTGCATCTTCGGGATTTAAACTTTCTACGGGTTGTTCTTCAGTTTTTTCTACAGATTTATTGGCATTTTGTATTCTAGCAGCTTGTTCAAATTCAATATTTTCTCTATCACGATCTTCCTGGTCCATAGAAAGTGGTTGAATGCTTGACAAGTTTATTTGTTGATCAGTTTTCACTAATTCTAAATACTTTTCAAATCGTTTTTGCTTAGCCAAATCATAAACAAACGGTTCTTTAAATTCTAAAATGTTTGAAGAAGGCGATTCTTCAGACTTGCCAGAACCAATCGTTTCCCCTTTTATGAATTTTGAAACATTAATTTTGTCCATCCAGGATGTAGTCTTCAACTTTTGTGTTTGAATATTTTGCTGCTTTTGAATTTGCTCTTTTCCATAAAGATTAAGAGTTCGAACTATTACGTTTTGAACGGTAGATGTATTTTGAAATGTAGATGAATCTGATAATATTCGAGCTCTACTGTGTGCATTTAACATAGGCTTATCTTTACTAGTCGATGGAGATGGACTTTCAATTGGAGGAAAAAAACGACTTTGTCTAAATTTATGAATTGGTACAAAGTCTTTCGGTAATATTGGTGGTTCATAAGTTCTCGCTAATTGATAAGGTTTAGTGGCACGAACAAATCCTTCCAAACAATTAGAATCCTTTGATTTTTCTTTTTGAGACCATCGTGATTTCTTATTTTCTTGAGGTTCAAGTGAAAAATCATATTGTGACATATCATCACGACTATAAATATCTTCGTCATCAGCCTCGAATGCACCCACTCCAAATGCTTGACCACGAATAGAAAATTTTTTATTTTTATCTCGTATATGTAATGTTGGTTCATCAAATAAATTTATATGTTTTGATAAAATAGGTTCTTTATTTAATCCAACGTATCCAATACCAAAATAGTTATCTACGGGAACAGGTCTGAAAAATTGATTACAAATTTAATTTTATTGAAAACTATGTAATTAAAAAACAAAGTGAACATTTTATTTATTTATTAATTTTTATTTGTAACGGAGTACTTCATTATTAAGAGAAATAATTTGTTGAATAATTTGTTAACGAGATATGATTAAATAATTCTTGTTTACACTCAGTTAAGTTAAAATTACTTCATAAAATATATATTTTTAATGAAGTAAATAAGAGAGAAGATTGGTGCTATAGAATGTAAATGAAATGTAACTACCCAGAAAAATTGTTGTATTTTTATTAAATAATATTCTATTATATAATTCGATGTATTTTTCAATATTAATAATTTTATATATTTCAATATTAAACATTTTAATTATTCATAAAAGATATATGCAATTATTATTATTTTAACAATAATTTTTATTCAAATTCATAGTAATTAAATCTGTCTTTGGAACCATATTGTTTTATAATAGATAAATAAAAAATTTTAATAACAAAATTACGCGTTAAAATGAAATAAAAATACTTCATGAATTCTTACAGTCTCAATTTCTCTATACGTGTCAAATATAATTTGATGTAATAAACATGTTAAGTTTGATCTAACAAAATTTGTAAATATCATCTTATGTATCATCATCAAACTCATATTGTTAGTTTTAACATTTTATTTAGTGTTCAACATCACTATGTGTTGATATATTATTTATTTATTCACAACATTTATAAAAGAATATGTCCAATAGGATATATAATTAAAAATATATATTAATAATATAATATTCTTGCGTTTACAAATAATTAAAAGTTTATATATTTTTGAGGAAATAATATCATTTTTTAAATTGCTTAGAGATATTCAAAATGCTAGTATAACAGATAGTTTCATTATTTAAAATAAATAAATTCACTTCTATTTTCTATTCATTACAAATAGAAATTGTAGTTATAGTTATTTATTTTTTCATTGACATATTGTTGTTAGTATGATTTCTTATTATCTTACTTTTTTATTTCGCAGTCATTGGGTGCTAATGTAATATTGGCATATTCATCATCTGATATTTCTGAATCACTACTACCTGGCTTTCTAATTTCTGATATTACAGTACAGTCATATTTTTTCATAATCTCAGATTGCTGTTCCAAATTTGATTTTTCCTTTTTAGTGATGCGAGGTCCTATACCTTGGCCCGGTTTCCAGCCCATCTTTTTTAATAATTTTATCCCTATTCTTTCTCTGCAAAACAGTATTATATATATCATCATAACAAGACAACTCATTTATGTAATTTCATTAACTTATTAAAATTATTAAATTTGCAATGTTATTTAATGATACTTTATTAAACATGTTAAAAGCAATATTTACTTTCCAATCATTACTTACTAATGTAAATGAATTACTTCATTCACAAATATATGGATTGTATTTAACATTCAAAATAACATATATAAATTATAAAAAAAAACAAAAAAAACAAACGGCCTTATTCAAATGAAGAAATTTTAGAAATAAACATCATTATTATAGCGTCTAGTATATTAAAAATAAATGTAATTATATTATATCACTTAATATAAACAAAATTATATTCACAAATCAAAGAAAAATTATATTCATACAATAATTGACAAAACTATTATTTTAAAAATAGAATATTTAAATTTGCATTACAAAATGAAATTTAAGTAAGATTCTTTTTACAAAAATGTTTAACAAATAATTGATTCATATTAATGAAATTAAATAATAATTTATTTTCTAAGTATATATAAAAATAAATGAAAATATATCATTTTAAAAATATTTTGATTTGTTTCTATTTAAAATTTTTTTATTTTTTTACACAAGAAATATAATATATGCAATTTATAAACAAACCTAGCAGGAACAAGAAAATCTTGCAAAACTGGTGTACCAGGAATAGGTTGATCATTAATTTGTCTTGATCTGAATCTTTTAAGATTCTTTATATTATCATCTTTGAAATTATCAGTTGCTCTAACTGCTGTAGGTGCAATACCAAATTCTCCAGTATCTTCCTCATCCATAAAATCTTCTGGTCTTTGATTAACAGAATATGCTTTATCACTTCGAGAGGATTTAAATTGTTGTGGTTTCCATCCATCTCTAGTACCAACTGTATTGAAATATCCTGCACTAAAACCTCCTGTAAAAGCTCCATGAAATCTTCGCCTTCCTTTTTCATCAGTAGCATATTGATCTTGAATAAGGGCTGCCTTCTTCCTTGGTACATTATCTATCAAATTTATATTTCATAAAAATATTTAAAACTAATAATTAAATTATTCTTTATAATTTATTATAAATTTTACTATATATATTTATAAAATTTTGTGTAAAAATGTCATTATAAATTTAATGATATAGAAGTAATTTAAATAAATGAAAATATATAAAACTGAAATTAAAGAATAAAAATTAAGTTAGTCATATTTTAATATTAACGTTTTTTAATATTTTAAACTTTTTATTTAGAATATAGTTATTATTAATTTAATTATGATTATTATTATTAAAGGCAATTTAATAATTAATTAAAATTAATTAAAATTTAAATTAAAAATTTGAAGTTCCATTCATAAACCAAACATATTACATTAAATAAACAAAAAATAAACAAAAAACATGTTTTGCTTCTCTTCATATTTTGTATTCACTTTTTCTACTATTTTCAATGTAGTGTTTGATTTTAAATTTCATCTGTTCTTGAATGAACCATGTGTTAGTAAAATTAGTTAATAAAATAAAATTAATGTTATAATACTAACCTTCATCAAAAGGTTCTAATTGAGTACCAAATTTAACGAAATTATCATCATCGCTGTCACTCATTATGAAAGATGTTTACTAATAAATGTTACACATCACTATTTGTAATTTCTGAAATTATAATACACTGTACTCAAATTAATTTAAGTTATATTGTTATTTGAAGTATTTTTTTTTTTATTATCCATGCTCTTTTAACAGTTATAAGTGTTTAGATATGAGTAAACTATGCTCCGATTCTTTAAGTCTCTTGCGTCTTATTATAATTTTTGATTTTATGATTAAAGTATATATATATACAGTTAAAAAATAATAATTTAGAAATAACTTCAATAGCTTATAACAATGACGGCATGTTTGTTCAGCAATCATATAAAATTAAACTGATCTCTGAACGTAACCATGTTTGCAGTAATCATACTTGCAGTCACAAAGTTAGGGCTATTTATCAGCGACATAGGGTGTTATTTCTCAAAATACCGCCAAATATACACATACAAAAAAAATGTTAGTATTATCTTAAATAAAAACGATGTTACTTTTTATATTTTTATAAACTAATCAAAGTGAGATTTTGTAGATGCAGAAAAATGTATTTTTTAACAAATAAACTATTATATATATATATATATATATATTATAATATTGCATCACAAACTACTAATACGTGAACAGACAACAAAAAATATAGTTTTTAAAGCACATCGCTTATCCGTCAAACAGTACAGACTGATTATTCTAGTTATTTTGAATTGCACTAGAACACATGGTCTAAAACTTAAACTGCATTACACGACAAAGTTGATTATTTTTGATTCGAGCAATTTTTTAACAATCAAAGAATGTTTGAATTATATTTATGACTATAATTTAATACTTTAATAATATAAAATAAAAGCAATAGCTCTATGATAATTTGAGGAATCACCATAATATTTTTGTTTGTATTGCCGTGTTCAAAAATCAGTCTATATTATAACTAGCGCCCAAAAAAAATTAACGTAAAATGCTATTTAGCTGAATTTTTGATATATGACAAAGAGAATCGGCAAAAAACGAAGATGCTCAATTAGAACATTGTAGATTGAGAAATTGTCATTTACACGATTTAAATAATGTAAAATAGAGAAAGAGGATATCCTCTTTCTTTTTTCCTTTTTTTTTTTTATATAAAAAAGGAAAAACCTCAAAACCAACATCAAATGTTGGTACTATTGACAATATTTTGTTGCGAGTGCCGTTCGAATAGTTCTCGCATTCGATTGGGTGATGTGGTGGTCTATCGCCAGATGTCACTCGTACGTTTTTGTGGTACGTTTTGTCCATTTTGTGGAAATATCAGTGATGCAAATCAGCTGACTGTCAGTTCTCAGTTGAAATCGTAATTAATAATCATAAATAAAATAAAAAAACATCAATAAACTGAGAGAAAGTTTTGGAAACAAAGACACAAAACGTCATGTATTTATAAATTAATTATTTTCCAGCGCGTATCGTTCATAATTGTTATAATATGAAATTTCTGTATTACCTACGTGTAAATATTAAATTTATTGGTCACTACGGATTCTTCATGTCGTAGGACAAACCCTAGGAAAATCTTTCTCAGCTTGGTTTGCATCACTGCTTGGTTTACATTTGTAAGTTAATCTTTGTACTGCTTCATATGTCTAAAGTGACACAAATTACTTCTTGTTAAATATAACAATAAATACAAGTATAAAATAATTATTTTTTAAAACACATAAAATATATAGTGATAAATTTGTAGTAATCAAAAATAAATAACGCAATATTTATTAAATTGTAAGTACGTCGGAGCCATGATTTATTGGTTATACTTGTTTTTGTAAAAAATATACATATTCAAAATTAAACAAACTATTGGAATAATGATATATTTGTTTTTATATAGTTACAAAAATATATTACTGAATTAAGAAGTATATATGCATAATACGGCGATATTTGCATACAAAATAACCACATTTATGTTTTTTTATTTTTATCTTAACTGTTAATTAGTTTTAAAAAATCCAGTATTAATGATAATTGATGATAATTTTGATCTTTACCCTTCAAATTCTTCTCACATTAACTAAATTTTTTTCAAGATTGGGTTCTCTATTTATTTATTGTTATTTAAATGCATTTGTTTCTTAAGAGTTTGAATAATTCTTCGTCTGCTGAAGAAGTATCGAAACTCAAATGACCTCTAAATCCTACTATTCATCCATCTATTATCGTATTTTTATTTCTATTTGAATTTGGTTGCTTTCCTTTTATTTATTAATTTCATTAACCTTATGTATCCTTAATTTATATTGACTTTTATTTTACAAATGAAATATAATAAAAGTTAATGAAGCATAGTATTAAAACAAGTAAAACCGGATAGTGTCTGTTTCTTTTTCTATTATTCTGTTCAAATATTTTATTTCTTGTGTTTGTTTAGAATTATTCATTAATTTATTTTTTTTTTTTATTAATATTTAAATAAAGCAAAATTCGTAATTTCTAAAATATATTAAAACACATTCCATTATGAAATATATTTAAATTTTTATATCGTTATTGCGCAATTATAAATAGTAAATTATATTTTAAATTCATTTTACATCTTTTCAGATTCTTCTTCCAATTTCCAGCGCTCATTAATTTTAAACAATATATCAAGACGAAAATGTCGAATGCTATAGGAGGTAAAGTACTACCAAAATTTCGAGACATATTTCAGGTAAAAAACAAAGATCCATTGCGCTGGTTCCCTGGACATATGGGCAAGGGTTTGAAACAGATGCAACAATCTCTGAAACACGTGGATTGTGTAATAGAGGTTCATGATGCTCGTATTCCAATCTCAGGAAGATATCTAGACTTTAAATATTCTCTTACTGGACTTAAACCTCATATATTTGTACTGAACAAAGTTGATCTGATGGACACCAGATACAAACGCCAAACAATTCATCGACTAAGAGAACAAGGAATCGAACATATTTTCTTTACGAATTTCAAACAAGACACTTGCTTAGAAACGAAAAAAATTATGCCATTAGCAGTTGATCTAATAAAAAATTCTAATAGATACAATAGAACAACGGTAGAAGATCTCACAATGATGGTCATTGGAGTACCAAATGTTGGGAAATCCTCGTTAATAAATCGACTGCGAAATCAACATCTAAGAAAAAAGAATGCAGCACAAGTTGGTGCAAAAGCAGGTGTCACGAGGAGTCTAATGAACAAAATCAAAATATCAGCAGAACCACCAGTATATTTGCTGGATACTCCTGGTATTTTAGACCCTTTAGTACGGGATGTATATGGAGGTTTAAAGTTATCTATCTGTGGATGTATTCAAGATTCTATTGTCGGTTCTGAAATTATGTCTGATTACTTGCTATTTTGGTTAAACAAACATGAAAAATTTAATTATGTAGATGTTCTTGGTCTGCCTGGACCTACTGATAATGTATTACATTTGCTAACGTTTATAGCAGAAAAGTTGAAGATTACTGTGAAGATGAAAGATATAGTTACAAATCAAATTGTAGAAAAACCAAATTTAATAACTG
>JABFOX010000611.1:0-15803 GCA_022817665.1 Axea sp. ZL-2020
AAGTGAAATTCAGACACTTCAAAAAGTAACAAAATTAAATAAAAATGATATGAATGTAATATTTTTAATTTGTATTTTTATATCTGTGTTTCTTGGAGTATGCTAACAAAATAAAATAGATAGATATCAAAATATAATTCATACCAATTTCTAAATATTTCTGATGTACTGGATCATATTGTTCCCATAATATACCTCGAAATCTACTTTTTTCTCTACTTATTGGTAAATTTCCTTCTCGATGATCACCTATATTCGGATTTCTGTAACGAATAACAAATGTCTGGCTAATAATAAATTTGTATCACTGATAGTATTATAAACATAATATTATCGTACCTTAAAGCGTAAAACAAAAAAAATTTTATTTGTAATCCGAAAATAGTTTTGCAAAATTTTGTTTGCGTTTCATAATTTTTTTTTATTTTATGGAGAAATAAGACGCTGTGATATCGGGAACAAAACTAACAGCTCTTGAGCCACAAAATTTATACCGATACTTGTAATAAAAATCAGCTTTATTGGACCGCGTGTCCTCTTTACGAAAGTTAGCCTTTAGATTAGTAGATCTTGGATGATTCTTGTGTGGTAGGTTTCGGGAAATTTTGGAGGAATTTTTTTTCTTGTTTGATACAAAAATGTAAAACTAATTTAATTGATTTTTTATTAAGTCACTGTTTTTTGTTTTACGGTAATTTTGCCCAAATACTATAAAAATTATTAAAATTAAACATGATTAATTAATTAATTATAATTAATTAATCAAATAATAAGATTTATTTTTTTTATTAAATTTATTTTATTTATTTATAAATACATTATATATTTTTTATTTATAACTGATATAAAGTTTTACTAATTCGGTATAACAATCTATTATATCTACCTAAATGAAATTAAATCAAAGTCAGTGTTTAAATTTAAAACGTTCATATGAAATCTAATATGATGCATTTTAGAAAGTTGACATTGATTTCATTCATATTGATTAGAAATTGATTTGATATCGTCTTGATGTCAGTTTTTACATTAAAGTGTACAAATTATATTTTACTTTAAAATATAAAAATCAGAATTTTACTTAATGAAAAATTTATTAAAATTATAAAATTGTTAAGCCTATGTCAACTCAATACGAAATTGTTGACCTAATATTACATTGAATTAATGTCAAAATTAAGATGTTCTTCTTTTAAGGTAGCAATATCGATAATAAATTAATTTTTATGGATACAGCTTTATTCGTCTTTGTATGTTTTTACGTAACTCTGTTTTTAATAAATTACAGAAATGTGAACTATTTCTTCAAATATTAATCCGATATTATTGGAGATTGCTTCCAACTGTAAAATTTTCAATTGTACGATGAAATTGAATCATTTTGCATTGAAAAAAGTCTTTATGTAATTTATTAATTGTTAGATTTGTTTTTAATGAAAGCATTTATTTTAATTAATCGATTATAAAATTACATTTAATTTAGAATTAATTGCATGAAAAATATCACACAAAGATATTTTTTAAATATATATTTGACTATTAGGAAATGAATTTTATAAAATGATGACTTTATTTTTCATGTGGTTAATTTACATATTTAAAATTTATATCCATTTAATACAGATGAAACTTACCCTGTTTTAGCAAAATTAGCAAAAAATAATATTATTCCTTCCGATAAAGATACTTCCGCTTTTGTATAGTTTCTAGGAAAATGACCCAAACCTTCTACAAGTGGTGCTCCAAAAATGAAAGGAAGTTCTTCACCATGAACTGACCCCATTTTCTGCAATTCAAATTAAAATAAATTGGTGCGAATGTGTCATAAAATTTGAAATTAAACATTTCAGTTAAAAATATACAATTTGTTAATCTGTTAATCTTGGTGAATAAAGTGATTAGTAAGTTATTTATATTCTTGAATTATGCATTTCTTATTATGCAGATGATAAACCATAGACGAGAAATAGATTTTTTGCATGATAGAAAGTAAACCGTATTTTGTATCAATAACACATAGTATTATAACATAGAAACATGTTGAGAAATATAATCTAATTGCCTTAAATTTATTGTGGAACATGTATATTTCTTCAAACTATTTTACGTAAGAATATTCATCTATTAAACACGTTAAATCCTTTAAAAAATAATTATTTATATATTTATTAAATAACTACTTATATATTTATTTTATATAAATTTGTAACAGTTATGTTTTGTATGACTATTCATTGTAGAAAATAAGATTATTTTATCACGTTTTAAATTTCAGTTCTGATTCTACAGATAACAGAACGTACACTATATCGCTGAATTAATCAATCCGTCTAATAATTTTTAACTTTTGGTATTTTCTGTATAGATATTGATTTGAAGTCTATTCGACTATCCATTTTGAAATTTTTCGACTTGTTGTAGAAATTGTGGCTAAATTCGTTCGTAGAATCGCTCATTATTCAGTTGACTTAAGAATAGAATATTTAGTATGTAACATTTTATATAACAATACAAATTGTATATAGATTTTACTATAAAAATGCTTAACAGATATGTTAATGATAAATATTTCAGTGGAAATTCACAAGAACGTTACGCCTCTTTATGGTATAATCAACATTACTTTATGCAATGTTTTTAAGATTTAAGATATTATACAGTAGATGTAACAGTTTTAAGTTCAAAGTCTTGTTACATTTCATGTCAGATTAAAGAAAGACACAAAATTTAATAAAATTTCTTTATAGCGAAAGGTTAATCTTTTTTAGATTTCATAAAAATTTCGTGTAATATCTAGTACAAGATCTCTTACAGATTTAATGTACAATTTTACATGACACGTTACGCTATGTTGTATACATATCTAAATGTATATTTACAAACATTGTATTAAATTTGTGTATAATAAAATGCATTTAATATAAAATTGCATGCCAAATTAATAAACAAGATTTATAACAAATTTATGTGAGGTATAACATGAATTGCTTTATGATAAAGATATATTATCATGATTTATCTTAACTGTTAGTCAAATTAGTAATGCTTGAAATTTTTTATAAAATTTGTAAGAAGTAATTCTGTAATGAAACCGATCACAAATATAATATTTATTAAAATGGTTTTAGTAAAAAGTTAGATTATAGACATATGGAACTAATTTACCAAGCAACTGTCAAGAAATTAACAATATTTGTGCTATTTTTATATATTTTGAAGATGATAGTAAAAATCCCATGATTTCAACAATAAATTATTGGTATTACGTATTGTATATTGCAAATGTGTGTATCTTTGTGGTGTAATTAACATTATTTTCATGTAATTTTATTGAGTCAATTATTAAATTTAATTTAATTAAGCGTCAATAAATTATAACTTAGGCATTAGTTTTTAACTACTCATGGATAAAAATATTGGACGCAGTTATACATTTACCTGTCACAGATGAATTATTTACATAACATAATTTTGGAATAAATAGACGGTTTAGTAGTTATATTAAAACATTTAACTATAATAAGTTAAATTTCAAATAATCACTAATAAATTTTTGTAAAATTTTGCCACCATATTTTTCATTGTTTTTTGAAAAAATGTAGAAATTAATAGAAACTATGAAAATACTCTTTATTCATTAAGTTAATTTTTGTACATTTTTTAAAATGTTGTTTTAATTTAATTGCGAGTTTTATAAATCTATAATTTATATTTTATTTAAAAATACTGAAATGAACTTGTATAAAATTGGAATGTTTGTTTATTTTTATTTGCATATATATACTTTGGACTTACGTAAACAAAAGTTTGTGTAAAGTAATTAAAGTCTGAATTATTTAGAGTGGTTAAAATATGATATGAAATTTAATTTAAATTTCATATCATCTAAAAAATATATAACAATTATAAGAGCATTATTTAAATAATTTGATTCAGATATTTACTACTTCTTCATGTAAAAAAATTGTTTCACAATCCAGAAAAAGAGAATTTTTGTTAAAATAAAAATATTCTACTTCTAATAAAAGGAAATTATTATACCAGAATATCATTCTTATTTTAAGAGGACCATTTTGTGAGCATACCGTCATAATGCATACGGTATAACCGTGATACTTTTTACTCTCTGCAAGCAATTTTTAAATAATAGATTGTCGCATCAGTCAAGTTAGTTTTTTGTATTTTATAATATTTTGTGAATTTTATTGTTTGCTATTTTGTAATGATTTTTACGATTAAAAAGTTGTAATTCCTTAGAATTGTTACACATTTGTTAATAATAATTATAACTCTTATAATCGGAATACTATTATCAGTTGTAAAACGTTAAATATTGTATAATAGTTGTATAATGCATATAATATAATGTATCTAAGACAACAATTTTTTAATATAATTTAATTGCATTAAATTGAATTTCTCATTATTTCATTAACATCGTAGCTAGATATTTACAACATATGTTGTATTTATTTCACTATATTTTGCCTTAATTATGCCGAAACAAATTATTTTTATAAAACTACATTAAATAATTGTAAAGAGAACACATAAATTTGTTGAAGGTATTGCATGCCCAAACAACCAATGCTTAAAAATACTACATACAATTTTTAAAGCACATAATATATTCAAATGCTAAACACGATTTCGAATATCATAACCAAGGGTTTGAAAAAATTGTTTTCACATGAAATTATTTTATCAAATTTGTTCATTGATTTACAGAAATTACATAATGAGGAAATAAATGAACTATACGACTCACCTAACATAATAAGAATAATAAAATCGCGTAGACTTCAATGGGCAAGGGGACATGCAGCACGAATGGGACAAGAAAGAACGGCTTTCAGGGTATTTGCAGGTAGACTAAGTAGTACGAGACCTTTAGGTAGATCGAGACGTAGATGGGAGGTAACATTAGAATCGATTTTAGGGAAATCGGGCGCGAAACTGGTAGGAATGGTGTACTTGCGTTAATATGGCAATGAACTTTCGAGTTCTAAACGCTAATTAAAAAAATTAGGAATCTGAAATTTATAACATTTAGTAGGATGAACATTAAAATTAGATTTACCTGAGGATAGTCTCCGTCTCTGCTTTGGTAATCGAATACGTAAAAAAATGTTTTTGGCATGGATTCTTCTGTAATGTTGAAGTTTGAAATAATACTTATGTGATGATTATCTTGTTTTTTTCTATGCCTCAATGTAAATAGATCACCAGTTTGGACTAAAGGTGCGACAAACTGAGCGTCACTTAAAGCTTGAACACAGGCGTCTCTTGTGTTTACGGGATGCTGAACAGTTCGTTCCCAGTCTGTATATTCGTTCACAACCTTAAAGAAAAAAAGAGAAAGAAAAAACATTAAAATAATCATATTGATAAAATATACATTCTGAAATATACAATTTAAAACTATACAATAAACAAATATCTTCTTTTATACATCTGTTTGTAATTCAATATTGGATTTTCAACTGGTTTAAAAAAAAAATTATTAATCGTGTTCATTAAAACGTTTGATTTAATAACTGAATTTTGAATTGACATGATGCTATCATATACTGATTGATGAAACAAAATAACATTGTTTAATATGTTTGTTGATAAAAAATGTTTGATTTTAATTATTAGTATTTGATTAAAAGTAAACAATTTGTATACAAACACTTGTAATTCGCTTATAAAACATCGTATCTGATATTTAATTATTAAAGAAAATAATATGCTTATAGGATAACATAGTACGAAATATTACCATTTTTGCCATGCCAACATTACCAAAAATTTTTGCCAGATAAAAAATATAAATTTAACTAATTTTCATGAGTTTTCGTAAAGAATGCTATTCTGTGTTTTCAAACTTGCATGAAGGCATGATTCCAGACATTTACCGTATTATTACGAGACTCTTTCTTTCTCGCATTCTAGTATTTTTTTACATGAATGTACTTAATTATTAGCAGCGGTTGTTTCTGTCCGAATTTGTATTTTTTTACGTGAAATTTGTTATGCGGTTATCAAAATCTTTTTATCATTTGAAGTATTTTATTACAAAATTGTAAACTTTAATATTCTCGATACCATGCAAATTGACAAATTTATCAGACGAAGTGGAAAATATTTGATTTTTATCTATAGTTAACATCAACCCTTAGAGTCCTTTATTGATAGATCCGACATCTTTATGGTGTTGATTTTAATTTTATTTTATTAGGTATTTTAAGGTATATCGAGTCTATTGTCGAGAAACGGAGAAGGGAAAATTCTTTGGAATTGTCTAATTTTAGGTACTCGATGAATTCAAGCTAATAAACTGAATATCATCCTTTTTGATAAAGTAATGAAAACCATCCATATAACTGAGTTTTTGACTTTGAACGAGATTGGTATTATTATAAAAGAAAACGTAATATGGATGAAATTCAAAAAATGTTTCTTTTTGAACTGCAAAAGGTGTATTGGGGTTTTAAAATTGGCTGTACTGATAATTGGCGCGTTAGGAGGGACTTCCATCAGTATACCAGCTTGTTTAAATAAATGAAGGTTTTCCTTACGTTGTGTGCAGAAAGTAAAGATCTTAGGATTTCAAACGTATGAAGTCGTGAATCATATACTGCTCAATTAACTTCTTGAAATCCGGTAGCTCACCGTGACAACAAACAGTGATTCCAGAAACATTTTCAATTATCCACCGTTGAGATCGTTGGTGCGTATTTTTTTAAAAATGAGTGTTAGCGATACAATGGATAATTAATAAAAAAATAATGAATAAGCCATCATTTTATTATTAATATAAATTAAGGTTAATTATGCGGCAAAAATGACTCAAATATGAGTAATTTCATTTTATATATAATGAATAAACAGAAATTTGTTAATCTTCAGTGAACTCGTTTATACATTAAAAGTCTGGTATCCAGATTACACTAATTTTATTATTAAACACTCTTTTTTATGAGTGAATGACACACAATAAGTTTGGATCATAAAACGTGTATCAAAAAACGCTTTATTAATAAAAATATTTTTTTCTGTAATTTATTTCCGCGAGGAGATAATAATCTGTATCAACATAATTAACTGTTTATTTAATAAGCATTTTAATGGCTTGTTTAACGACATATTTACAGCCAATAAATTATTAAATGAATAATACGCTCATATAAGAACTGTTGATTTATTGATGATTGACATATTTTTGGTTCATATATGTATTAATCAACAAATAATGATGATCAACAAATCACTGGGAAAAAATTGTCTATTAATTTAACATTTCATGTGATATTTCAGTTTAATGCTTTGATTAGTACTGCGTATTGTGTGTTTGTTTTGTTTCTTTTTTTAATGATTGTACGAAATGACTATGGCAGCATTATAGTAGCTTCTTTTAAGTTACTTTTATACAAAATGTGTATAATACGTCAAAATACATTATGCAACGATTGTCACATTGGCGTACCATTTCAAGTAAATTAAAATGCTAAAATACTTTAAGTGATTTGCTTAAAAAATTATACTCCTATTTTTACAAATTTTTGTTACCGTTATCAAGCAGATGATAGTGAAGATGAACAAAAGCAGTAATGACTGCTCCTCTCTAAAATATTCGGACATCTTCCTTACAATAACATGAGAAGTTATTTGACCGCCGCTTATTCGTCTTTGTATTTAATTCAAACTCTTTTCTTTGTTGCAACAAATTAGTTGGTAGTACATTTTTAGAAAAAGTTTGGTTAAGTAAATTAATTTAACTCAATATCCTTATTCGGGAACCGCGATATAATACTTATTATATCTTTTGCATAAAAATATATTCAAACGAAATATATTTCTTTTATTAGAGTAATTAATAGAGTCAAAAATAGTCCCAGTAATTCGTAATAAAATTTGTCTATTTTTCTTATTTTCCAATGAGCTTAATTAATTTTATGAACAAAACATTTGTTACAAGGAGAATCACGTTTAGAGATAACTGAATATCATATACATATCATTAAATTTCAGATATATTGAGTAAAAAAAAATTGAATCAAGAAATATAATTTCTTGTAATATTTTAATTACTAAAAAATCAAATGTGTATAAATCTAGATTATTAAAATGCGTTTCATAAATATTTAACTTAAGGTATCGAAGCTGGTTTTTAATTGAAATTTCTGCATCACGGCAAATATTGATACAAAAACATGTATAGAATCAGTAATATATTTAAAGGTAAATTGCATTCGAAATATTTTTTCTATAAAGTTATATTTATATAATTATTTCATCGTAAAATATTAAATTAAATATATTGTATGAAAAAACAACATTAAAAGTACTTTATAAAAAAAAGATGAAACATTCTTTATAAAAGTTATAACAAATTATTTTAATAAATTAATAATAACTATTAGTAACACAAGATATTTTTAAATATATTAAGTTTATTAAGATTATTTTGTAAAAGAAGAAAGAAAAAATGCATTTCAGTATAATTTAGATTCATATTTTTAATTCTTTTGTTTTTTTTTGTTCCACGGTTAAATGTACTATTAGTTGCAGTATAGTGAATATATATTTGTAACTATAATTTATCTATATATTTATTATTGTTATTTTCTTGATTATTTTAGTGATTGATAGTTAACGTGTAACTGTGAAATGAAAGATGTTTCAATGGTCATTCGTTTCCTGACAGTTTAATTTGGTCATCGTCGGGGACTGTACTTACAAGGCGTTTAATCAAGGCGACATACACAAAGGGTTACATCTAGATATGACACCTGGTTAAGTAATAAGAAAATATGAATTTTCATGTTCCCTAAAATTTCCATTTCTTTAAAACTTTAACTCAGAAATTTGTAATTGAATTATATTTTAATTGATAGAATGTTTATAAAAATTTGATGGTACATTTTGTGTGTTTAATGAAATGTTTTCTGTGACTTATGTATTATTGTTTATGCACTATTTATATCATATAATCTTCTACATTAATCACGGAACATGAAATATTTTATATTCGAAAATTTAATATATTATAATACGTGCTATGTCTATTTTATTCACAGAAACATATGCCCTGTACATAAAATACACATATGTCATAGTTATTTTAAAAAATTTGTTGATTATAATGAGTTGATACAAAGTGATACGACATGAACACAACGATGTAATAATACAGTACAGTTATTCTGTTAAAGAATTATATTTGTTACTAAAAACGAATAATACTTAAAATAAATAATTTTCATTATAAGTTCTTTGATTTATAAAAACATAAATAAACTTAGTTATAAAATTAATGTATGACTGATAAATGTAATTTGTTTTAAGAACGTAATACTGGAATCTAATTACTCTTCTAGCTAGAATTTATATATCTATTATTCGATCAGTTATGTTGGTTACAGAGTTACGTCAAATTTGTGTAAATTATATAAATGTGGTACTTTGCACAAATTTTGTATACTAAATTTTTAAACAATTTAAAAAATACAGAGCTATAGATTTGTTAAAATGTATAATTTTTTGCAGGTATTGCACAAGTTGAAGTTTTAATATCATTTGTACAAAATTTTTAATATGTCTGATTATAAGACTCTTTGGAAATAATTTTTTTCATTTATAAAAGTGGGAAAATGATTTGAAACAAGAAATATAAGGAAAGTAAGCATGAACGGACGGAAAACCTAGATACTCGCTTACATAACTCAGACATAGTGCCGTCAGCAAGTAATGCTCGAGAGGCTTTTCAGAGAATGGGAATTAACATTAAATGCAAAGAATTAAAGAAACTTAAATTAGTAATCGTAAATAAAAAAAGAAAATTGGAAATGAAGATAAATTTTAAAAGGTGTAACAATTTAATTATGTAAAATTTCTTTCCTGAATAGCATAAAATTTATTTTAATTATTTTGCTTTAGAATATCACATCACATATAATATGCAAAATACTGGCCAAATAAGAATCAAAAGTTGATTTTACTTTTATAACTAAGATTAATTATTAATTGATTTTAAATAAGTTAATGCATGTAAATAAAGTATAAATTGATACTTAAACTATTTTTATAATTAGAAATAATAAACGATATTATAATTTTGATGAAACAAATTTATTTTTAAATTATAGCTAGAAAAAAAATTCATTTAATATGAAATTTGGTGTAATATTGATAACTTTAGTATACACAAGCAGAATTGTTTATATAACTATGTTTAATAAATATGAAACAGTTTACATAAATATGGCGTAATGCTTGAGTTAATAGGAATGATATTCAAAGACTACATATATTTAAATCCCAATTTAATTTTCATACGATAGAAATTGTAAAAGAATTAATTTATATACATTAAAAAATTAGGTAATGTTTATTTTTTTAAACTATTTGTTTATTTGTTCAGAGTTTTCATTTTAAAGACTAATTACAATAAAAATCAAATTTAAAAAAAATTATTCATATGAATAGAAATATATTTTAATTAATATTTTCGGCGATGTAAAAATTAGATCGCATAGTAGTAGTTTTATCAGGAATTAGAATTTGCAGTAAAATTTTGTTCTTAAAATTAGTGTGATTATACACATTCTGAGAAAATGTTGAATAACAGTTTATTTAATTGAGGTTGATAATTAATTTTAATGATAAAACTGACATTATAACTATATGATTATATAGAATTAAAAAGATAAAACTGACATTATGTCTGTAAAATTATACAGAATCTTTCGTTCGAATTAAAATTAAAATTTTAAGTCAGATTTGGTGTTGCATCTAACGTTTGTTCCAACATTAAAGGTGTTAAATACTTATTTCGTGTTTAATTTAATATAAGTGAAATTTTACATTATTTAATATAATATTTTTCATATTATGCCAAAATATTTTATAATATTTCAGCAAATGTTACATTTGTTATTGTATAAGTGCAACTAGTATTAATATGAAAATGTCAAAATGAGTAGAATGAGAAATTTGAAACAAATTTATAAGAAAAGTACTTCGACAACTTAAATTAATAATAAATTGATAAAAAACTAAAGAAGAAAATTCAAATTTGTAAAATCATGGAGTAGATATTATAGATAAAACTATCTTCGATTTGTAGTACACTGAAATCTTGCTGAATGTCAATGTTCTATATGTAAATCTTTTTTAACATATTCTCGATTTTCTGTTTTATATTTTTATTATACAAATTCTAAAATATATATAATATGAATAGTTATTGGCCGCGCAGTACTTAATGAACCGATTTACAAATGTATTCATGTATAACATACCTATAATCACATCACACAATAATGTATTAAAAAAACATCTTACATTTTTAAAATATTTTGTCTATAATTTAAAAAGATCAATTTATTTAAAATCATTGTGAATTATAATATTATGAACTTATGTGCTTTGAAACGATTTAACATGTTGTTTTAAAAATAAACATTTCTTTTTGCCATTTAGTTCAAATTTTTATAAATATTGTTAATTAAGATTTAATGCTCATTATTTTTCTAACAGTGAAGGTGAAAAAAAGTTCTTATTCACAAGTTTTCTCGTAGAAATCACGACAATTTATTTATGTTACAATTTTTATTCAGAATTTTTCAACATCACTCGACAGAATTTGTATAATTATATCTTTTAGCATTTAAGTTAAGTATTTTAAATCTAACGTAAAATGGCAGGGCAATAACACTTGTCTCATGTAAATATTATCGGGGGTATTTAAATAATTTGTATAATGAAATTTATTATATATTATAAAAAAGCAAAACATATTTATCACAATGTCTAACGTAAAATTGAGTCATTGGTATTATCATCATTATCACGAGCACCAGAATAACAAGAGGATTCTTTTTATTTAGAAATTAAGGGTCTATTAAACTTTGCTGGTGACACAATTTGATAGCACAATTATACAGCATATTGTGTCAAATTGTGAAAGTAAAATAGTAACAGATTATAAAGTTGTAATCTACAAAATATGGGTAGCTCGTTTTTCAATAATATACGTTATAGTTTTAAATTATATATTTTAACGATCTTCTATTCTCAAAATTAAGTTGAATTTGTGTATTAGTGTCAACTGGTTCTTAGATTTTATACACGTGCTGTTGATCAGCTTCTACCTTTAGAAAAATAAATTAACACTTTTATAATATATTGTGATCGGAAATTGTCTGAAAAGAGTTGTTCCAAGTTTGTGTTCCATAAATATAAAACACAGGATATTTTACGGGAATTGTCATTCCAAAAATTTGATAAAATTTCTGCTGAAATACCGATGCAGAAAATTCTCGGTTCATCAGATTTGAATTTGTTGTTTCCATACGTGTTTGTTTAGTAATTAATTTCAATTTTATTTTCTTTGAACTTTCAGATTTTTTGAAATGTAAAATATACAATGAAGTTTATTGAATAATTTTTGGAAGAAAGGTAAACAAGACATAAAATTTTAACTTTGAAATAAACAATTAGGAATATAAAGTAAATCAAAAACTAATATTTGTGATGCGGCTGTAAGGTATTGGATTACACGGAATTAATTGCTTTATTGATATTGTGGATTTAGGTAACGTTATGGGTAAAAACATTACGTTGCAATGACCACTTATAATGGCGGATGCAGTTATTAAAAAAGCTGCCAATGAAGGAAAATAAAAAAAAATGAAGAGAATGGAAATGTAGATCAAAATGTAAACTTATGTGACCGGATATGTTTCTTGGAATTTTATCTTTATTTGGTTTGATAACAGTGACTGAATATTTTTTATATGTAATACTCGATCTTACTATAAAATCAAGTTTTTGTAAATTATGCTTGATGCGGAAGAAGAGTAATTAAATATAGCTGAATATGACAATTGGTACACTAAGTACAAATACGAATGTACTGCCAATCACGAAATGTTTACGAGATGTGAAAATTTACATAACACTATTTATAAGTGCTATATTGGAATCAGTAACATGAAACTATTTAGAGTTTATTAGAATAAAATTCAGATATAAGAATAAAAGTATGCTAATAAACAAATGGTCTCATAGATTTTATCTAAAACAATATTGAACGTTTTAACAAAACAATTTGGCAAATTAATATGTACGCAGGAATACATATTTTTCTGTTTTTCAAAAGAAATTATCTCATGAGCCTTTAAAATGATTTTTTTAATAATTAGTTATTGCTGGGCAATTTAAGTGTTTCTTATCAAAAACAGATGAATGACTACGTTTAAGTTCACTGAATCAAAATCTCATAGATGGTGAATGGTTTCCATAGACAACATTCACCTTCAGTTTTATTTCTTTGTACGTTTTTCCATAAAAAAAAAAGCGAATCAAGATCAATATTAATAGAGTAAATATATATATATATATATATTATTTTTTCCATTGTATCGCAAAATACCGTACACATTTTATAAAAATGGCTGTAAAGCTAAAATTATTTTACAAATTAATTTGAAATTTAGTATGGCATCGTTTGAAAGATGATTACTTGTTAGTCCAGTCTCGTAGTTCTTAAATTTCATTGATAATCTTGAACGATCTTTACTGAACTGTTTTATACAAATTTATGACATTTTTTAGATTTTTTGCAAAATATGTTAAAACATATACTGGAAATTTACAAATTTAAAGTTCTTGTAGTACAGAAAGCTTTGCATTTTTTATTATACATTTACTCAAAAGTAATTAATATCAAAATTATATTTCATTTATAAATATACATATTAAAAAACTGTTTCCTTTTATTTTCCATCTTTGTTTAAACTTATATGTTAACTCAATACTTGCATAAAGGTAGTATTTGGTAAGTGTAATATTTATCATTCTATGACATTTATTTAAAACCTGCTTTCAGTTTATAAAGTTGCCATTTTTATACGTATTAACAATATACTCGTAATATGCAAATATTTTGAAATACAGTTATGTGTAAAATTTTCATTAAAAATGTTTGTTATATGCACATGTTATTTATTTATATTAATTATAATACTTGTTTTTATTAGAGAAGATTCGTTCAGTTTATGTATCTTTAATAAGTACTGTATATATAAGTATTATTTTTTCGTGGGTTTTGTTGAATTCAAATTAATAAAATGTCTATCTATTGTTTTAGTTAAAATGAAATATAATGCTTCATTTAAATAGCTGAAAATGCATGAAGTCAAAAATGCTGTTTTTGATTATAATGGACAATTTCTCATTCTATTGAGAAATAAGTTACTTTTGAATGTTGCAAAATTTTACCACGTGAAATAATTAGAGCAACATGTTTAAAAACTATTTATGTTTCGCAAAGTGTTGCATCAACTTGAGACTTTTGAAGTGATACGTGGTAGGATTAGAGTTTCCGTTTAGTTTAATTTCAATAATTTAACTAAACCTAATAACTTTGTGACAAAGGAACTTTAATGCATATTTATATGTAATTTATATTTATGTGAAATTATCATCCGATTAAAAATATTCAAAATTAATTCTCGTTTGTAACCAATAAGCACTGATAACATAAACTATGTGATAATTTTATATTATAGATAGAACACTGTATTAAGAAATATGTAACTTTGTATAGAACACCTATTGTTGAAAATAATAAAAACTAATAAAATATATCGTAAATGATTTTTATTTAATGTTAAAAGTTATTTATATATTTATGTAGAAAACTGCATAAATAAAATAAGTGGCTGCATTTATTTTAAAGGCTTGGGATAATACTTATAGCAGTATGTATACTTATTTTTATAAGATGTTTTCGATGTAAAATTATCTTATTCTTTATTTTCCCATAGGGGGATTTAACATTTGTAATCTTTATAGAGAAGATAAAATAAGTTAATATTCATATAAAATAGTAAATATAATAAGAGACATGTTTAAATTTTAATAAAATAAACTAGAAATGGCAGTTGTTATAAGAAATTAATTATATTGTTATTTTAAGTAATAGACATTTTGAAAAATGCACAACTTCATCATATGATAATAATCAATAGATATTATTCAGAAATTTAATTGATGTTGAAATAATTCATAGTAAATGTTAGTAGTGGTTTTTCTTTTAATATTTTGTATGTTTATAAGTTGATTAACTTGGTATCAATTGATATTAACACACTGACGATCGGAAATGAGATTTCTCGTTTTCATTTCATATATATCGAACATTAGTGGTTGGCAAAGTGATAACTTAGTATAGTTCACATAAATCATTACAAATGTATGGATTGCAATCATTCTGTGCGACATAAATATTTATGACTTTTGCGTCAAAAAACGTATGCGCTACTCACTGAGGGTGGTAGTTAATTGTTATTTGTAACAATATAAAATGCTCATAAAATTTCGATGGTACGATTTCTCAGGATATATTAAAAATACACATTTTGGTATGTGTAAGATATATAAATTTTAATTCTTTGAATATAACTGTGTAAATTTCGCACTTATGTTATTACTTTTTTAATTTTAAATTATTTATTTTTCTGTTAAAATAGGCTTATAGAAATCTACGATAATATTAAAAATATGAATATTGTTTGTTTACAAAAACAGGACAGAAACTTATAATCATAAAACGGAGATTGAATATGTGTGTATGTTTTAACATAATTTTTGTTGGAAATATCCGGTTTAAGGGTGTTAAGTTTTTGGACGAATGAAAACTTTATGGCTTTGTAAATATTTTAGGAGTTTAATTTCGCACAGAAATGAATCATAAAATACATTTTACTTGTTTAATATTTATTTTGTATTACTATAGAAATGGCATTTTA
>JABFOX010000612.1:0-15802 GCA_022817665.1 Axea sp. ZL-2020
AAACATGAACACTTTTAAACAATTAATTTATTGAAAAGTAAATTATACGTCTACAATGGTTTCGCTATGGGATGTGTATAAAATTTCGGTGTTTCCACATCATTTAACGGTTTGAAATCTCCATAAATCTCGTGCTTTGATTTCTCTCCAAATATTTCTGTTAATAACCGTGTAAAGCTGTCCAACTGGTGTGGGTAGTAGGAAAATCTGAACGCTCCATCCGTTTCATTAAATTCTTTACTATCTAGACTCATAACATGGTCTAAAATAATCCTATTTGGCTTTCCTTCTGTAATCATTATTGTTGTAACGGTCGATTTAACTTTGGTGCTCTAAAATAAAATAGATTTTTTAAATTACTTTGTAATTCAATTTAACAGTTATTTCATTTTAAAATATAGCTTCATTGATAATATTTACATTATAATATATTCCCATAGTAGGCGTCGT
This sequence comes from Axea sp. ZL-2020, assembly GCA_022817665.1. Lineage (NCBI taxonomy): Eukaryota > Metazoa > Arthropoda > Insecta > Hymenoptera > Scelionidae > Axea > Axea sp. ZL-2020. The sequence goes on from JABFOX010000612.1 coordinate 451, forward strand.
TCCAGTTCTTAAAATTTCATCGTAGTTTCTGTGATCGATTATTAAGCAACCTCCGGGTTTTAGGCAGTCTTGAAAATTTTGTATAGCTTGTCTGTAAAAAAATTATGTTAATTAATTATATAAAATTTATATTGAAGTATACCAATATAAAATATAACATTATTAATAAAAAATGTCGGTTTCTGTTTTATTTTTGTACATTTATAAATATTACAAGATTATAAAACAATTTATATGGTCAAATTGATTTTAATAAAAGAAAAAAAAGTTGATTTCTTAATAGAACGACTCAAATTTAATTCATGCGTACTTTTGTATTCTCTGGTCACCGTAAAGATCCAGCAAATGAGCAAAGCTGTTTCCCAAACATATCACAGCATCAAAACCTCCTTCGATCAAATTCTTAATATCATCGGTTAAGGTGACCCAATTAGCTTCTTCGATAACTGAAAAATTAAAAATACATTTTTTAATGTCTCAATAAAAAATAAAATGTTCTAAAATAATTTATGTTATGAAATATGCTTTAGTTCTCAGTTTATCAAATTACAATGAAAATTAATGGTTGACCAAGTTTAATCGACGAACTAATTTGTTTATATTAAAATTAATTAGAGAAATCCGGGTATTGCTTGTACAAAATTTACTTTTAATTGATTTAATAAAATTGTATTATTTTATTGATTTAATAAAATTGTATTATTTTATTGATTTAATAAAATTGTATTATTTATGCTTTATAATTATAAATACATTAAAAATGGATTACTGTATATCTTGGTAGTTAAATTTAAAAAAGTTTTCATAATTGTGATGAATTAATGCTAGCAATATTGATTATTGATATATAATTTGTAAAATGTTTATACATTTTATTCTAAATACTTATTAATATGTTATCAAATATAAGGCGAGTTTTATTTTGATATTTTTTTTGTGTTTAAATTACTTATTTATAATAAAGTATTTTCTTATTTTAGAAAAAAACTAGTTACACAACTGATGTGTATTGAGAAGAAATTGCATCATATTTCAAAACGGCTAATACCCATATAACTTATATTGTAGATGAACAAAACAAAATTGTAATCAACATTGAAGCTATTAATTATTTTAGAACTTGAATGAAAATTGTGCGAATTTTACTCGCACAAACAAAAACAATATACCTTTCGTTTAAAACCACTGTCCAAGTGGTAATTATGCAATTAAATTGAAGTGAATTTTAAAATTATTTAAATTAAATTTGTAACGTTATTCTTTATTCCGTGTATTATATAAACGCTAATATTTAGAGTTACAAAAATAAATGTGTGTGTATTACATTTATCTCATTTTCTTTGAAAATTTCATGACTTAATTAAACAATTGCATTATATTTATGACACATATACATAATAAAAAAGATAAACCAGGAAGAAATAGATAAATTGAGAAAAACATCAGTGTCTTTTGACCCGTTGGATGAATACAAGCGATTATATCAAAGTGATGCAAAATATTGCTTATTTCAATGTCAGGGAGATTACACAATACTATTTCTATACCATTTCAGATTAAATATGACACGTTGTTAGGAAGTACTCGAATTCAATGAAATGTTAAAATCGCAAGTAATGAAGTTGCAAACGAAAATGAACAGTGAAGCAATCCTTATATATCCCAAACCAAACCCATACATTTCTTACACATTGCTTCATCATGTTTCATCACTCTTCCATATTAATTAGTTTTATTCTTTCAATATCTATTCTTTACGTCTGAAACTCACTCCACTTATCAAAAGCCGGTTCTTTTCTTCTTTGCCATCTAGATTTCAACGCATACTTCAACATTTTATCTGATGCGTCAACACTGATAATTTCAAAATCCTCTTCCAGAAGCATAATGGAATCTACGCCTGTTCCACAAGCTACGTCCAAGATGCGTTTGCATCCTCTTTGCCTCAGGTGACTCACGAGAAAATCTTTGTAATTTTGTTTCCTCCGCTGCTTGTCGCCGATATAAACTTCCCAGACTTTCGCTGCTTTTCCATCCGCGTACTGGTCCCTCACACCCTCTCCGGATACTCCTAAAGATCTCGTGTGCACAACAGAATCCATCTTCTCTTCTGCAAGAAGAATAGAACCAAGAACTATCTGTTATTATCATTTCTATTTTTCATTCCAATTACTCATCACGATTTATTCTTTTTAAACATAATAAACAAAAAATAATAATACAAATTAAAATCAATACAATGAAACAAACTGGAAAATGTAAGACGATGCAACACAGACAAGCTTACACCGTGAAATGAAATTCAAGTCTAATGAATCGTGCACTGCGACACCAATTTTATGTCTTCACATACAACTTGATACTGATAGGAGTGAACTAATCATTTTGCTTTTATACATCTTTAGTTTATTATCGATATGCTCTTAGTATGAATACGTGGCTTGGGCAATGTATATGCGCGAATGAACACTTCTCCCCTCAATTGCAGTGTTAGTGTTCGGTTGTACAATAATAGATTAATTTAATTATTAAGATGATATATTTAGCTGGTGCTGGTGTTATAACTTTAACGCACATAAAACGAGTCATTCGTAGGCAATTAAAGACACGTGTTAATTACACACATTTTCGCAAGTCACATGGACATAATTAATAATTAGAACTCATGAAATTGTTTGATATTAAATGTATGACAAACAAAGTCGATTAATTTTTGTCTTTGTGGATCGTGCAAAACAGAAGAGCAAAGTTTTAGATTAAAATGGGAAAAATTGTCAGTGACTCACTTCTATTTTGTACGAATTAGAAAGCGCCGGAAAAATTAGATAAACCCAAACACTTTGGTGGCTCGGCTTTTACTGATTGTTACCGGTACCAATAAAGTCTATTTATTTGAAGAAGGTGTACAACGTTGCCAACGTTGCACTGGAGGAATAGGTGTGTTCCAACTGATCTTTATAATTGAACTAAAATGTTCAGTACGGTTACACGCATTTTGTAATGGAAGATTTAGGAACAAAGTGATGCGACGAATGACTACGAAACGAACTTTATCAAACGAGTGATAGAAATATCGAAACTGTGTTTGGTGGTAAAACTGCTGTTATGAAATGGAATTTACTGTGCTCCAATTTGACGCACAATTTTATTTGTTATTATTATTTTTTATTGGTACGGTTCTGAATTTTATATTTAAACGAATAGTTTTAGTATATATAAATAAACCGAATTAACATTATGGAATTGTATGAAAAAATGTCTTATGAAATTGTTTATTGATATTTTTGTTAAACTTTGCAATATACGTTTAGATGTATTAAAATACAATTATTTGATTTTGCGTTATAGTATTCATTAACTGAATAATGTTGTTTAATAATCATTTGGAATTATTTTGAAAATGTTAAATTAGAATTAAATTCATTTTTTATTAAAGAGTAGAATTCAAAAGATTAATAAGAGATATTCTAAGTCTATATTTTTATTAAAGTTATAATAGTACTAACAGTAAAGTTTAAATAATTGAAATGAAACATAAAAGAAACATAAAAAGAAAAAAATTATTGTGTAATTAAAACACGATTAAAATATTATTTTTGTAAGGTATTATAAAACATTTTAGAAATATTTTATAAACGTGTGCTATATTGGACTCGTACTAAATCAAAATTAATTTTAGTAAAATAAAAAATAAAAATAAAAATAAATTAAAATAAAAGATTTCTTGAAAAATAATGTCATTCAAATATATTAATAACATTTAAAGAGGGAATATATTACTTAAAATTGTTTCCGTGATACAAAACAAATTAGGATTTTTCGTAAGATTTCTCGTATTAATATTCAAAATTATTAACACGAAAAATAATTAGTATTAGAATTATTTTAAAGTATACGTTTCAAAAAATGTTAATAAATTTAAATCTGTAACAAGTTCATTTTTTGAACTATTAATACTGTTTAAAAATATGGTTAATTATAGTTATAAATAAATTAAACTTGAAACTTTATTGTTTTCAACAATAATGATTTTCATTAATTCTAAAATTACGTTTTAATCAATGTTGCTGTTAAATTTTATATTTAATTTAAATTTTTTAATTTATATTTAAACATTAATTTATGTACGTGTATATATTTAAATAATTTTGTATTGTTAGTTATTTATATATATATATATATGTGTGTGTTTCAACTTTTAAAATTACAATTAAAACAAAAACAAAGTTTTATACTTTTTTAAAAAACTTGTATAAATTAATCAGTACAACTCGATTTGCTCATGTATTTGTTTTCGAATATTTGCTGTTTTTACTCCCGTGACCAGGGTAGAATACTTTTACCTTGTAAAAAATGACAATATTAGCTGAAAGTTATAATTTTCTTCTAATTTGAAAGACTTAATAAATGTATTTATCGAATTTTAAAGAGAATGACTGATTATCGAAATGTTAAATTCGTTGCAGACAACAAATGATGGAATAAAAATTGCAAATTATAAAAATATTTATATTTTATTATTTTCATTTAGATGTACATTTTTATAATAGTTGTATCGAGATATATTGACTTATTGTATTGAGATCTCTTGTTATTCTTGGGGTTGAAATTAGAATTCATTTGAATCATCCTCATTAATCGATAGAAGTTATATGTCAAGAATTTCATCAATCAAACCTTGATTTATAAGAGTGTTATTTATTTGTTTCGATTTTGCAAACGTCTTAAATTATATCTTTTGTTTTTCCTATTTTAGTTCGCAAACTGAGAATATTTTCACGCGTTGCACATCCTTTAATAAATTGTTAAAATTGATTCAAAGTTTTAACTATTATTGACATTTGGTTTAAACAAATACCCTTTTTCAGGCAATTTAAAATATTTTTTTAGATTTAGTGGTGGCAGGTTTAACTAGGCTGAGCACTTTTTGTTCTTTAAGCAAAGTGGAAGATAATTCAAGATTATCTTTTAAAAAATAAAATTTAGTCCAACGTTTTACACATAAATCTTGAGAAATAAATGACGCATTGGATACTTTCTTACAAAAATGTGTTTGTAGGATGTAAACGGAAATTTAGGATGATGTAGAAGGTGTGGTATCACAGAAGGTGTATTAATTTTAATAAAAATGCATGGTTTCGTGATAAGAGATGCATATAATAGATTAATTATTCATATTAATAACAAGATTTTTTTGGTTGATTAAAGCAATTTTTATGAAGTATGTCAGTCATCATCAGAAAATAAAAAATAATTGTAAAAATAATTTAAATAACGACATAATGATTAGACGGGATAAACAATAATAACAAACAGACTTAAAATATAAGATAATTTGAAGTACTTATAAAAATGGAGGAAAAATTACGTTTTAAGTCATACAATTTTATTCTATTAAAAGTTCTTGTTGTTGTTTGTTGTTATTGTTGTTGTTCTTGATAATTATGAAAGCTGTTGTTATGTTTGATGATGATATATGGTTATGAAAAAAGTTGAAAAAGTAGTATTTTTTATCAACGTTTCATTTGTTTATACAATTGCTTTAATTATATTATTTTGTTTAACGAATGATAAATAAAATCTTTAATAGTGGTCAAATTATTTTATTATATACCATAACATATTACAAACTTTTAAAAATTAACCTCATGTAAAGAGGTTACGCAGTTAAACCACATGTTGAAAAATATTTTGCATGGACCACTTGGATTAAGTGACTGTTGAGAATATTTTACACGAGACATGCGGGTAAAAATCGATGATATCCAAGCGTAGATTGTATACCTGACAATAGATACTCTCTAAATAAATAATAATTTTCCAAAAATTAAAATAACAAAATAACTTAAAGAAATATTTTCCAAGAAATGCATGTATGTTATTGTTAATAACGTTAACAATATTAAAAATAATGAGTCTTTGAACAATTAACCAGATTAACTATTAGGATAATAGAATGTTGTTAAACATTTTTGTTGCAAAATTTATTAGGAATTAATCTAGGACTCGTAATAGAAATTTCAAAAGAGAAGATGATAAATTTCAGATGATAAATTAAGTCATAATTTTTAAATTTAGCTTTAAACTTGTATTTGCTGATATCTGAAATGTTTATTGCGAAAATTCGTTTAATTCAACATCGATTTTTTTATTATAAATAATAAAAAATGGTTTTAAAATTATTTTAAAACAAAAGATCCACTATTGGTTCTTAATGGCCAGAAATATAGTTTTTTGAAGTTGAAAATGATAATTAATCTTAATGGATAACACACAGTTACGAAGAATAACGAAAAACAAATAAATATCAAATACAATAAACAAAAAAGCTACGAAGTTATATTCTTATTTTAATATACATTTTCGCTGTTTATATACATGGTGAAAATAAAATGAAAAACATTAATCTAGTACAGGTTCAATAATGATTTGTATAAGATATTTAAATATTTTATATAATTCTATTCTAAATGATTTAGGTGATGTCTTGTATCTAAATTATGTAGAATTATAATAATGGGTTAGTAAACATTCGAAGAGAATTTGTAATTTTTAGATTTTTATTTGATTTTTTATATTTATTTTAATATATATATATTAAAATTTTATTTAAAACAATTATTATTTTCTTTATTATTTTTATCGTCCATATATTTGATATATGAGTATGCTTTACATTTAAATATAATATATTTAAACAAATACAGTAAATAAAAATAATACGAAATATGTCTATCCTTATTACATATTATTTATAATATATTATTATATATTATATATATTATTAATTTAATGTTTTATATATTAGTTACTAATTTAATGTATTATATATAACATTATATTATGTTTGAAAGATTTAGATTAAAAAAATGGCCAGAGCCAAGGTTTTGGTATGACATAAGCTGTTCTAAATTCAATTTTCAGTACTTTTATCTTTATTTTATCGATCTAGTTTCATATTTTTATGTCACAAATTCATTACTAAAAGTTAAATTTAGAACGTCGCTATAGCTGCGAATAAGCAATTGTTAAGTTATATGTATGACAATAATTAAATAATTAAGCAATCAAATAATCAAACAACTCAATTATAAAGGTACGTTTTGCGCAAAAAATTTAACGTAATAAATTAGTTAAATTTTTATAATATATTTCTGTAATTTTTCATTTCTCATCTCTAGTGACTTTGCATTTTTTTTAATAGATATTAAATACTGTAGTGTACAGTTATAAAGTAATTTTAAGGTTTTGCGTTACAATTATTTTTCGGTATAAACTTTTAGAAATTTTATAAACAATATTTTTGACAGTTAAAATATTGAACATTTGAACCCGTAATTAAGTATTTGATAAATATTTTGTAATAAAGATGATTTTACTTGGTTCAATAGTTGATTTTAAATCTTTTTTATGTTACTTATTTTTCAGGTTTATACTTTCTTTTAGTAAAAATGTTTCGATATGTGTATGAAGAACGAAATTTGGAGGAAAATGGAAGCGTACATACCTTGTCTTGTTTTTTTACTTTACAAAGTAATTAAAATATATTTATATAAATTTGACTGTTTAGTATTTCGCAATATTAATCTGTTTCAGATTTCGTTTTTCCGGGTTTGAAAATCTGTTATAGATTTTGTGGCTTTTCGGTTTTGAACGTTTTATTTTATGCTTTTTTTCACTATAAATATAATACATTTTTGGCATTTTTGGTATTTCTTGGCCAAATTGTTTCTTGAATCTCAAAATCATTTATAATGATCCATTTTATTAAATTTAATCACATATTTTTCGTTGTTTAATTGGGTAGTTATCTTCATTTTATCTGTATGTGTTGTTAGGATGATACAGTTTTGTATATTCAGTTATTAACAATATGACAATGTTTAGAATAATGATAATAGTTCTAATTATAATATAATATTATAATTATAATAGTGCTAATTTTTTATTATAGACTTTGATTGTTATAAAATTTACAAAATAAGATAAGTAATCAATTTTTTTTTGTTTTGTAAATTTGTTAGTTTATAATCATTTAAGTCTATACATTATTGAAAATTTTCATCTGTAAACATTTTATTTCAACTGTAAATATTTAAAAATTACAATTTAAAGTCAAATTTGCAGTATATATATGTATATATGAATAACAATAATTAACATATATATCTATAATTAAAAGCAAAAAAATATTTTTGATTTATCGTATTATCATTTACAAAATTTAATTGATAATTGAAAATATTTATCCAGAATGATTTTGTTGTAAATGATGAATGCAGTGAAAATTGAAAATGCGCTTGCTTTGATATAGTTATGAAAATATATAATAAAGTAAGAATATACGTCACTGACAATTTTCAACAATAAATATTATAAAATTAAAGCTTAAAATCAAATTTGCAGCTTAAATACTAATAATAATAAGAAATAAAACATTTTATATAAATTAATACAGTATTTTTAAAATATTTAAATCATATTCAGTAAAAATTATAAACATATTTACACAATATTATTTCAGGCGGACATATATTTATAACATAATGCAATTTAATATTATAAATACATTTATTTTGCAATTATAATATTTTATAAATATTATTCGCTAATAGGGTAATAACAATTATTAAAACAGTTAACTGTTTTTAAAAGCAAAAAAATTATTTTTGATTTATTGTATTATTATTCATAACACTTAATTGATTGAATTATTTTATTGAATGAATTAAAGTTGAATGCAGTGCAAAGTGAGCATTTGGGTTTGATTTGATTTAAAATAATTATGACATTTTGTATGACAGCTGAAACAAAATTGAATCGAGCTGGAAGAACATGATTTTTGACATACTATGTTTTTGCGTTGTCTAACATACGACCAGCATACGATAAAAAAGACATGATAAAAATTCCGGTATATAGTGTTATGTAGTGCCGATATTAAGTACCTCGCGTCGTCGGGGCATTCTCGCGCCCCTTGATGAAATAATAATAACAATTATAAGCGTTAAGAATAGAATAGTGGGGATAAAATGAAAAAAAGCTGTTAAATTTGTTACGAATATCACTTTTATAAAAAAAAGGCGCAAATGTTCTTGGTTTGAACAGGTTGAGTTAATCAAACTTCGTAAGTGGCATCGCGTGATTTGAAAGATAAGAGCAATCACCTGCAAAACTCCCCGCGTTAAGGTGAGGTACGACATTATACAATATGTTATGTAGTCATAAACTGACCAGAACAGAAATCTTTCATTCAATTTAATAGAGATAATAGAGAATTCATTCAATTTAATAATTTATATTTTTAATTAAACTGCAATTTTTTTTGACATTTGCTCACATAGATGCTGCAGCTTTTAAAATGCATTTTTTCGATCGAGGCTGAATCGTAAAAGAGAGTTTCACAAACTTCCTCTTGATATCAGTATCATAAATTCATGTAAAATAAAGACTTCGTAACATTAATCTGGATGTACTAAAAATCTTTAAACTGTTTCATTGAATATCAGTGGAAAATTCGTTCGTTTTAATTTGTTTTATTATGCTGTTCTCATTTGAAATTTAAAAGTAAAAGAGATGTTTGTTTTATAAGTGAATTCTTTATAAAACGAACATTTTTATGATTGAGTGATGAATATATTTTCAATTTTTAATTGGTTTTCTGTTGAGAAAAATTCAGGTCTATGCAAGTTCAAATTTGACTGCAAAAGTTATTTAGAATCACCTAAATTCAAGAAAATGTATTTTTCTGAATAATTAATTCGTTTCTGATATTTTTAAATGCAGCAGTAACAGTTTTGATCGATTATTGAGTAAAATTTACTGCAAATCCTCTGCTTTATTTTTTAAACAAATAAATAATCGTTGATCGTACAGAAACGCGTGTAACCTTTGTGACAACTGATAACAGAATAAATATTCAATATAGCTAATGTACAGATGGTTTTCAGATATATTTATTAACACAATACAACACTTAAAATTAAAAATTTCCCGTTTCTTTTTAAATACACTTAGTACATGATTGATAGTCAAAATTATCAGCTAAACACGCATTCGATTCACTATCGAGTAAATACAGTCTATTTTGAATTACACGAACCGAGCTTGCCTAACTCGGTAGTTCCAATCTGTTCTGTGTTCTAAACTTTCTATAATATTGCTACAGCCGATTTTTAGATCCTTTAAATTTAAAGGAGTAATTTTAGGTTTTGTTTATCAATTAGTCTCCTTTTTCCCCTGATGAGAGAGAGGGGCAACTTTGAAATCTTAAATAGGAACTCTTATTTTTTTCTTGCAAAACTGAATTATACGGGGGAAAAATATGAAGTTTTTATTTGAAATATTTTTTAAATTCGTTACAGAAAGGTAAAAATTGTATAAATGTCTAAAATGTCTAAAATTCTTTGAAAAATGATTATATATATATTTTCAAATATTTGTGGAAAAAATATTAATTTTATATTAATATTGAATATAATAATGAAAGAATTATATGAATAACTTTATAATACAAATGACTATAGTCTAAAAAGTACAGATATGTTTAATTCTTATCCTTTCTTCGCTTAAAGTTATGTGTTACTTTTATGTTATTGAAATATTACGATTACTTTGCAAATTTTATATGAATTAATCTAAATAATTGTACACTGTACTATCTGCTGTGATTATTCTATAAAAATAATATTGTTAGCAAGAAATATTTAATCGATAACATGTAGCATTTTACTTATAATTGGAATTTTTATTTTAAACTTATATGTGCTTAATAATTATAATTAACTTTAAATTATTTTAATTTTAGTTACTTTTTTACTCTAAAATTATATTTTATAGGTAATTTTTTATTCAAACGTAAAAATGTATTGTATATTAAAATAAAAAAGTTTTTTGGATAACTTTAAAATGTACAAATGTGCAGTCAGTAAAGGTTAAAAATATTTAATTCTTATTCTATTTAGTTCAAGAATCATGTGTTAATTATGTACTATAATAACTCTGGCGTAAAAAAATTATTGACATTAAAAGATCATAAAAATATCGTTCGCAAGTTTAAGATACACGTAAATGACGGCAATCATTTGTAAGTTTTATCAACAGATTAAACTGTATGTATGTACAATGTATAAACATCATACAGGGTGCATATTTTATCATGAGATAATAAATTATCTCATATACTATACATCAAATAAAAATTGCTTTCATGAAAACAGACCTAAGCAATCATGCTAATCTCTACCCCCGCTTACAAAAACAGTTGGTGGGGCAAGAGCAACTTTGAAATCTTAAATAGCAACCTCCATTTTACATAAAACTTATTTGGGTTATTTAACCGGTCTTCCTTAGGTCACCGAAGTTAAACAGTACTAGAAAGCGTAAGTACTTTGATTGGTAACCCCTAATGCAATGTAACCTGGTTAGGCCTGGGAAATTAATTGTTTAACTTCTCACGTGGTTCAGAAGCCATGCTAAACTGTAGGTCCCTAGGGTATATTCACATATACACATTGCTATGTACCAAATAATTATTAACAAAATAAAACTAAAATGTAATTATAAAATAAAAGAATAATAAAATATTATTGATTGATTTACCGAAAACAAAAGAAAAGTTAATAACAAATGCCTCGCGAAAAATCTTTCGAAAAATGTTAAAAAATTCAACAACGATTGCTCGACGCTGATTGGTGCGGAGACGAATAGCAAAAACCTACTTTAAGCCGACCTTCAAAGAAAAACGAACCAGAGAAGAATGGAAGTTCAAACCTGAAGAAACTAAATAAATAACAAGAAAGAACCAAAAGGAAAAAGAACGAAGCAAAATCTAAAATTAATAATAACCATTAGGGTCACCGAAATAAAAACGAAGAATATAGCTTGTTGGTACGTCAGTTGACATAGCCAATTAAGAAATTTGATTTATTTTAATAAATCAAAGAGTACTAACAATTTGGCTTAGGTCAACATACATACATCGCATGTACATATACACTACACGGATCGTCAGCCCTAGTCATAGACAATATGAATAGAAAATTTTTGAAGCCTGTCATCAGTACCAACGTAATAAACAGAGAAAAATATCAATTTTACATTACCATTCCTTCTATTTAATGTTCTATTTAGTTAGTGATAGATGGCCTTGTAGGTTAAATTCAAGAAGACTGTTCTGAAGCTGGTATCATTTATTACAAAAGATTTATTTGTATAGAAGTACTGAGAACAAGTATCTAATTAACTAATGATTGTGAATTTTTCAAGTTTTACATTTATGTGTGAACCTGTGGTAAAAAATATTTGTAAAATTGCGGTTCGGGCTTATTTTGGCATGTTGCATTTTCATTTTTATGTATACATTGGTTAATTTTACTGACTGAACAATTGATCGATTGGCTAATAATAGTGGCGTATGCAACTTTACAAACTGAATAATTGGGTTTATATTTACCATTTTTGTCAATCATTTTGATGTCCCCACCTCCCTTTTAATTACTGTCGAATATGACGCCATCTGTGAAAAAATATCAATTTGGGCTGAACTCAATGAAATTTTACCAATAGAATTGAAATTTGTAAATAATTGGAGACTTCTGTATCAGATTTGAATGCTACCCCCCACCTTATGCCTTCTACTTGGGAAGAGTATTCGAGTTTAGTACCATTGGTTAAATTTGAGAAAATATTAAACAAGTGTGATTTTTTATTTTATCCAACGTGTACTTTTGGAAATATTCCACCAGACTTTTTGTTTGACCTTTAAACTAGATAAGTCTGATTGTAAATTTATAAACAGAAAATGCTACGTTAAAACATTTTTTAACGTAGTTCGCTATAAGTTTTACCTGAAGAATCACAGGCATGAATGGAACAATAACTCTTTTTTACAATCGCTAATTTGTCACTGCCTTCTGAGAACGTGTAACAGTAAGGACCCAGTGGGTCCTTTGATGGATTTCTACATTTATTCAGAGCTTTAATTATGGATGTTTCCGGAAAGTTTTTACTTGTCTGCTCGTGTTTAGGGATCTATGAGAATTAAAGTATTGATAAAATTATGGGGAATTAATGAAGCAGTATATTTTCACTAATCAAATGCATTATTACTTCTTTAAAAGTCCATGGAAAGCATGGCATTTGTGTAGCAGTAGTCCACTGTGACCCACTGTACATATAATCGTTTAGACTTTTGATACACTCTGGTGGCCAAAATTTTTCTTTTAAATTTTCTCCTGCGGCAAGTTTTTAAAGAAAAATAATTAGAGTATTAAAATTAACAATGCAATATTTATTATTAAATATATAATATTTATAAAGAGGAATTTTGACACAATTCGGACACATTTTCAAATATTTTTAAGACATCTTTTGATACAATTTCTCAATGAGTTATGGTAATTATAGGAAAGAACAGTACAGTAGGTAGATCGAATAGTACAAAATCCTTAGATAGACTAAGACACTTAGGTAGACCAAGACCTTTATGTAGATCGAGACCCTTAAATAGATCGAGAACCTAAAGTAAACTGAAACCATTACGTAGATGGAAGCAGGAGGATAGATTGAGACACTCAAATAGATCGAGACCCCTTGTTCAATGGAGACCGTTTGGTAAATCGAGATCCTTAGGTAGAAGAGACATTCAGGTAGATCAAGATCCATAGGTAGACCAAGACCCATTGGTAGACCAAGACCCATAGGTAGACCAAGACACTTAGGTAGACCGAAACCCATAGGTTAATCGAACTCATTAGGTAAACCAAAACCCTCAATTAGATCGAAACCCATAGATAAACTGAGACATAGTTGGGACGATAATATTAAAACTGATCTTAAGAAAATTGGACGTGAAGATGGACCATGGACAAAACGTTGGCGCGAAACAGAGGAATGGCATTCTTGTGTTAACAAGGCAATGAACTTTCAAGTTCGAAACGCTATATATAAAAAAATTATATTTTAGCATTTATTGTGAAATATTATACATATATATAACACAAAAATTACTTTATGTATTATAACTTATAATAAAATTTTCTTTGTTAAAATAAATTTTTCATGTTATACTATAAGAAATTTTACATTTCATTAAGATTTTATTAGTGCTTTATAATAGGGACATTAATTTGATATAACTTTTCTTGAACTCAAGTTATTTTGCTTGGTTCAATAGAATAATTGATTTAATCATTTTAGCAAAAAAATATTATCATTTGAGCAATGCTTTTTGCTCGTGAACTAACATATTATCAAATTATAATCATAATTTTAACAAATAATTATTAGTGAATAAAATTAAATTATGTTGCATTCATTAATTTATTTTATTCGTATAAGAAATAAATAAAATTTTCTGTTTGTCCAACCAGGTTCTTTAAATAATTCTTATTTAGGCTTTAATTTTTAAATATAAAAAATCATACAAATATACGATTAAATAACTATAAACAATTACTAATTGTTTTATATATAAAGTGAAACAAAATTTCTTTATAAAGTTAACATTGTTTATATATCTAGATTAATAGTTTATCTTAGAATATTCTATTATTGCAAGAAATAAAGTTAAACAACTTTTCATTCCTGATAGGTAATCACAATATAACTTTTTAGCATTAAAATTCAAAGACCTAATTTAGGTTAGCCCTCGACGAAATTTTTACGTAATAATATAAAATATTTTACATAATAAACTTAAAACGATATTTAAATATGAACATCCAATGGATATGAACTATCCAAAAGAATTATCTGAAAATATTTTGAGTTAAAATAATGTTTAAAATTATATGCAGTCTAATATGAATATAACTGAAATCGTGTTAAAGTAATTATTTTAGACGTAACCGCAGAATTATCATAGATTTAACTATAACAGCCAAAAATTTAACTTAGGAGCATACGTTTAATTTTATATTTGTTATTATGGCATATTAGATACAGAATTAAAAGAGGTACAAATAACTTTTACTTTTTCTGTTATCTTGGCTAAATATATGAGAATTTTTTAACTACATCTATGATAAATTTCTGTTGAGTGATGTTGCTAATGTATTATGAGTTTTTGTCAAATTATTTTTTTACAGAATTTTGCTCATTATTTTCGATGAGTATATTAATTAAATGGTGAAAGCTTAACATTGTAATAAAAATATGTAAAATTTTAAAATAGATTAACTGGAAGTACTGGATTAATTTTAGACCTTATTTGAAATTAAATCATATTCCGTGTGGAAGTTGAATTGTTCTTTGTAATAATGATATGATTCTGATTGTATCAAATGCTAGAAAATCGTATTAAGAATTAATCGGATTAGATCCGTACTTTAGCTTGTTCAGGAAAGTACAA
>JABFOX010000613.1:0-15800 GCA_022817665.1 Axea sp. ZL-2020
TTTCTTTTATACCATTATAACGCATAGATTTAATATATCAGCTATAAAATATCAAATAAAATTGTGAATTCTTCTTATTACAAACGGTGACAAATTAAATTTATTATGCATTACTATTTTTGTTTTTTTGCAAAAGCATACATATAAAACTGTAATTATTGATTCATCCGTTATATATAAATAATGTACATGATAATACAATCATCAATTACAGATGTCTATAATATATTTAAAAAATGTCTCTACCGTTTATATGTATTTTTAAAAATGCAATAGCATCCGAAAAAGGATACACAGATTTACTGCTAAATTTTTATATTAAAAGCATTACATTTATAAAAATATTTTATTTAAATATTTGTGTTTGATATTTCTCAATTTTCGGAAAACTAATGTGTTTTTTCGAAATCAATGTATTTTTGCACTTGAAAATGTATATCAACGTGTCATTTTTAATTCATACCACCAATTTCGCAGCAATAAAAAATAAATAAAAATTGGTCATAACTTCGTTTACAGTATATTAAAATGATATATGTCGTAATGACTGAACTATTTATAATAGTTTATTCAATTTTATTTATTCTAATTAAATAATTTTATTCTTGTATCAATGCAACCTCAAATTATCTATGATACTGAGTGTAAAATTACATCACCTATGCAAAATTTCATTAAATTTTATTAACTAATTTACTATTTCATAAACTAATTTATACAACATGTAATAAAATTGTACATGTTTTTTTTACATTATACTGGAACATGATTAAATTTAACCGAATGTAATATATTAACTCGTATAATACTAAAAGGTAAATTGCTTAATGTCGTTCATTACCTGATTTGTATATTAGAACTTTTTAAGCAAAGCACAAATTAAGTTTTGTCGCAAGCTTAAATCTTAATGTTTAAACACGCTAGAATATCGTAATTATATACCTAATGCGTAATCACAAACTGGTCCTAAGAATAAATGGATACACTTTGAATGATTCTCCATTGCTCTTAATTGTGCATAAGTTGCATCACAATTATCATCTTGAGCAAATACAACTAATTTCAACCATGGTGGAAATAAACCTACTTCACGCGCATCTGATATAGCTAAATCTGAAAAATTATTATCATAATTAACAAATTAATGCGAATGTATAATTAGTGAAAATACCAAATTTAAATATAATAGTATAATTTTCCATACAAGCGAAAAAATATATTAAATTCATATGTTTATTAATAATTCACATTTGAAACAATTAATTCCCCCCCTTAGAAAGCACCATGTTTTAATTTATTCAAAATTTGTTTTCCTTCCTTTTATTTTTCCTAAATAAAAATTATACTGAAATAGTAATGCACGAAATATTACTGCAGATGATGATACACTAACCGAGCACAGGAAGAACTTTGGACAAAGATACGTCATATCTTGCATCTGCTGGTAATATTAAAGCTATTCTTAATTCACATATTACTTCTCCATTTTGTTTATCACAAGGAACTTTACATTCTCGTGCAGAATGTGGTCCACTAAACACGGTGTGTCCGTTAGCACAGTATCCAATCAAGCAACGCAAAATGCACACAATAAATAAACGACGAAGCCCCATTGAAATGTTAATAAAGTTATTTAAAAATTGTTTTCTTTTATTTAACATATAAAACATTACTAATTCAACAACAAACACAACAAAAACACACGTTATGCGGATTGTTATAGTTTTTAATTGTCCTGTATTATTTGTCCCACGAGAAACTTTAAAAACTGCATTTCACTCATTTTTAATTCTAAAATGAAAATTGAATCTGATTATTTATCACATGATCGTATAGCAAACATTATAACGCGAAAAAGCATAGTAAATTACAAAAATAATAAAAACATTACAGTAATATTTAAATTAATCTAGGATTTCCTTGATTCTTACACTTCACTTATTTCCTAACATTGTAATAATAGAATTCTGAAGACTTTTCTCAATCAAAAAATTACTAACGATAAAAACGTATCGTTATCATCTATCATGTCGATACATATGATATCAATTAATTTTTCATTTAAATTATTGTTATGCGATAATTATTACGTTAAGTCTTTTAGCGTTAAATCATTTACAAAATTATAAACATTTTTCACATGTTTAAAAGTATTCCTCGTGTTGATAATATAGGAAGGTATTAAATACGAGAAAAAAATTGAAATACTTTGTGAGAATTTAAAGCTATAATATCGTATCGTATAATTGCTTTATACGATTTCTTAATTGGTTTTATTTATTTATTTTGAGGAAATAAATTCTTTCGGTTCTACAATAATTATGACAAAATTGTAAAACAACATAACATGATAAAATGAAATTGTATTCTTCTATATGTTCTTCTATATTATTAAATTATTGTTCAAAACTACAAATATATACTACAAAAATACAAAAGTATAATCTAAAAATTATTTTAGTCAAATTTCTGTAAAAAAATTATTACAATAAATAAATGATATCAATGCAATTTTCTTAATTTATCAATTTCTATTTATAAACTAAACAAATGTTTGAATGCTTTACACTATAGATATTATAATTATCTATGTAAGACAAAGAATTTGATATTGACATTATAAATAAGAGTATTTTACATTATGAAACAATCATAATGTTCAAACGAATGGATATTACATTTGATTTGTTATACATTTATATACCAATATTACAATATTGTGAAATATGCAATTTATTCGCTATATTTAAACGACAATGGGTGGCAATAATTTGATAAAACTAAATTTTATTTTCAAAGAAATAATTAAATTGAATAAATTTGAACAATTTTTGAAAAAAAAAAAAACTTATAAAACGTTTAATTAATTTTATTCTGTAAAATTGTATTAAATATTTTAACAACTTTTGTAGAAAATCTGAAATATATCTTTTTAATTTTTGGTTAATAACTTTTTAGTTATTAATATTTAAGAGTACTATAAAAATAAATAATATAAAATATACACGAAATTCACGTAAAATTTTATAGTAAAAACTAAATAAAATATATAAAAATTCAACACAACATTGTAAAAAATACAGTGCTAATTTGTTCAATTGAAAACTCATTGATATAACTTTTATTCCATTAAATTTCATAAATGGTGTAAGTTAAGTTTTTATTGTTCAAAAGTTAAATGTTTTGTTAAATTTTAAGTTTTAAAAATTTTGTTAAATGGTTTATATCGAAAATCGAATATTTTACAGAATCAGTTTGCATTAGTCGTACATTTATATGAAAAATTCTAGAAAAATACTTGTTCAAAAACTTTATACCTTCTTTAGAAAAGCATTTGAAGTTTTTGCTAAAATATTCCAGTTTATATAGTCTTTATTTACCGATCGTTACTAAAAATACGACCGTATAATATTCTCTCACAAATTATACTTCCTGTATGATCAAATAGTAGAATTTAATACTCAGAAGAACGCCAAGTGTGTTGTAAAACCTTTTGCGTTCTTAGCTATTCTCAAACCAGTCAGTCTTTGAAGAACAGCTGGTTAGAAACTTTCCTGCTCTTTAGTTCAATAGTGTAACTAAATAGCTGTTATCTGATCGGACTTCTGAAGCCAAAGAATAAGCCAATGATATTTTCAGAACACGCTTGAAAAATATATGATTGTCACAATGTGAATTACCATCCAAATTGATCATCACCTTGACTTAGCAGTGTAACTCGCGTTTATGGGTAAGGTCGACTTGTAAAATTTGGCGTCATCAGTTTCCAACTACCATTGTCAAAGTTTTACGATATTTCACAACAGAAAAATCTATTATGACATTTTTCGATATTTACAACAACAAAATTATAATACATTACTGTTTTACAAAATTAATATTGTAATTAATAGTAAAATATTATAAAACTATTGTTTTAGCATTAAACAATATATTGTTTTGAAAATGAAATTGAAATGTTCGCCACTTGTTTAAAGTGAAATATATTCTTATTTCAAATTACATTTTAAATAAATATAGTGTTTCGCATACAAGTCATAAAAAATCAAGACACGTGTTTAAATAGAGAATCTATCTTTAGATTTCTTAATCTTACTCTTTTTAATAGCGGTAAATAATAACTTGAAACTATTGCAAATTTTTATACAGCTGATGATGGTTCTCATTTAAGATTTCAAAGTTATTCGTTCTCCCATTCTCGAAAGATGAAATTGGCAGAACAGGTTTAATATCATTAAATACCTTTTTTTCAAAATATTCAACATGCATTTTCAATTTTTACATCCGATATGTATTTCACGAGATATTTGACCGTATATAGTTTTTTATACACTCTGTATTTGTTGCTAGTAACTTATTTGCTTCACGCACCGTGGTCCAAAACACAGCTTATATACTTACATAGATAAACTAACAAGCAATATAATATTTTCTTTATTTTAAATGATACATTTTATTTTATATTTTAATTGATAATTTCCATTTTTTTATGTAAAAAAAAATTAACATTTGTCATGTAGACAAAAGTAAACTTTGTCTTCATACAATATACAAGTAAAATATACTTCTCTTTTATTATGAAACAAAGCTTTTTGTTAACTTGTACGCATAATCAAATCTGAACATTTTCTTGTGGTAACAACACAAGGAACTTTACAATTAAATATAATTTATTTCCAATTCGTTTCCATTTATTGTCATTAAAATATACAAACATATCTCATATTATATTGATTTACAATTTATTACAACATATTCGAAAATGTTTGACGCAATCTACAGTTTTTTATTAAAATTTTGTGTATCCAATTTACGATTTGAATTGTATTGTAATTGACCCTGCCATTTTTCAGGATAATGGTTTCGTGCACAGATGTATTCTCCAAGCTGACAAGAGCATTACTGTTTTACAAAACAGAAGTGCTGTTCTGCCTAATGCTGTTTGGCATTGCTTTTAATATTGTTACAAATTAATTATTAAATAAAATGTCTGAATAAAAATGGTATTCTAAGAATGTATTACTTAATTATTATAATATTGAATGTTTCAAATATTTATGTATATATATTATAATAAATATTATATTATAATATTTAATTTCAGCAATTACATAATAATTTTAAAATAATGAACATTAAAGTCATATTAATTATTACGAGTAAAAGAAGTTTCTCTATGTGGAAATATATTTGCACATACAAAATTATTACTGTGCGTTATATTAATTAGCAAACGTGATATTAACGTAATGATGTACACAGTTTAAATAACACAACTGTTGTTGTAGTTGACAATTAACGAAATCTTTTATTTAATATATTTGTGATTTTTTTATGACATAATTTAAAATGCCATTTATTACTTAAGCTTTTTTACAATATCAAATTGCCACTGTGTTAAAAATGTAATAATATGCATTGACATCCATTTTAACTTTTACTCAGACAAACATTTATTCTAAAAATTAATAATATCAATATCAATTTCTTTAGGTATGTATGAACTGTTGAAAGTACTCGCGATTTTGTTAATAACTTTTTTTAGTTAATACGGGTAAATCATATGGTATAGTTTCCAACAAATTAATGTTTATTCACTAAATATTTTTTTTAAATATTTATTTATATTTAATATACAAAGAAAAAAAAAACAGAAAAGAAAACTGTATAATTCCAGTACATCTGTTATTTCTTATGAATACTTATGAATAAATTCTTATGAATTTATTTCGTATGATTATACAAAAATTTCAGTATGCACTAATCCATTTTTCAATAAATAAATGTAATAAGTAATATATACTCTCCAAACTGGAATTTTTAATACAAATCTGTCCCTACTTCTGTTAAAAATAAAAATACATCTGTTATATCAAACTGAATACAAATGCATTTCACCAAAATTTGAGCAACTGTGTTATTAATATAGCAATATTATTTTTTTACGCAGGGAAAGCGCTGAATTCATTTCTTACCGTCAACAATTCAACCGAAACGGAAGAACTGTTCTCCCTAAAAAGGAAAGCTTTTCACTGCACATAAGGAAAGCATTTCATTTCATATAAGGGAAGTATTTTCACTGCGCGTAAGATTTCAATTTATGTCGTCAAGCAGGTGTATGAATAGGAACAACAGTTCTACTTCAATTTTTCCACATAATGATGTTATATCAAAAAACGAAAGTGCATAACATAATATCTATATGTATACGTTTGAAGTTATGCGATTGTATACAATAAGGAATTTTATAAATTGTGTTAAATGCAACAAAGTTATGTTTACATCGTGCGATTTAAGTAGTTAATTCTTATAGTACTGAAGGCGACACAACACAAGATAACGCAGTAATTGATCAATTAGTTCGTTGTGTTCGCTACGTATATGACAGTTATATTAAAGTTAGACTCCTAATATTAGAAGCTCTTTATTAACAAGTCAAATCCGATTTGCACGATTTAGGATTAATTACTGAGGATATAATTGGATTTTCCTTTGATAGCGCAGGTAATATGAGTGGTTAATGCAGAGGACTACGAATGTAGTTAAAAAACGATAATCCTGATCTCATGTGCATGCACTGTTTTGCTCGTTTTAAATTTGGTATTAACAAACTTCTATACAAAAAGGTGTCAAATCGCTCGACATTTCTTAGGCCTTCTCCGGATCACAACTGTATTGATTTCTATATCTCGCAAATAAATGCAAATATATTCATTTTATATTATCAGTTTCTTCGTCGCATTCAGCCTTTACATGTGATACGTTAGTGGAGTAAAAACGAATATGTTTCTAAATGTTGTTAACATATTTGGTAGCGATTGTTCAGCACTTTCGACGAAAAATAATTTTTCGTCAATTTTCAAGATTATTCGACCAAAATTGAAAATCTTGACAAATGATTTGGGGCATTTTTGACAAAAAAAAAATTTGCCAATTTTCAAAATATTTCCACCAAAGTTGAAAATCTCGACGAATCAAGCATTTTGGAGCATTTTCGACGAAAAAAAAAACTTTTTTTGTCAGTTTGCAAGATATTTCGACCTAAGAAGAAAATCTCGACAAATCACGCATTTTGGAGCATTTTTGACAAAATAAACTTTTAAGATTATTCGACAAAAATTGAAAATCCCGCATTTTGGAGCATTTTCGACAAAAAAAATGTACAATTTATCTTTTACATACTATGTCTATTATTAAATAATTTATCTTTATACAAATATTTATTAATTTAGATTAGACAAAAAAGTAAATAATTTAAATTATTTCTCAACTGAAATCATAATTTCGCGCTTGTAATCTTACATGTATCATTTCTAGTTTTACCGACGGTTCAAGATAAGTGTTGAGTTAATCGGACGGTAGAGGTCACTCATATCGTTGGACAATCCCAGTGAAAATCCCGCTGAGCAGCTTGGTTTGCATCTGCTGTTTGGAAAATTGGAACTTCTTCAAAACTTATTCCTTCCATAAAGGTTATGTGATATGGCGCTGAGTCTAACGTAATGTTGTTAATTGAACATCCAATCCTTGAAATCTACATAAACATTTGTGTATCAAGATGTATATCAAACAGGTAAACTGTATAACTAAACAATTCTGAATACTTAATAGCAAAATAGTTAATATCACTAAGTATTTGCAATGTTATGTATGACAATGACAAATGACACGATTATGTTTGATTGTTTATGAAGTGATTTTGTTTGTTCAAAGAGAAAACAAGGTGGACACTTTTAACAATAAATAATCACTGTGATTTAAGTGTTATTAATATTTCATGTATAATTAATTTAGTTAAAAAATTATTTGCAGGTTATTATACAAGGCTTTAAGTCATACAGGGAACAAACAGTGGTTGAACCATTTGATCCACGACATAATGTAGTTGGTAAGTGCTATTGTTTATAAACTGAAAACAAATTTTGAATTAAATATGAGTATCAAAATAAATAGTTAAAGAGTTATATTAAAATATTTTAAAAGAATACTTCTCTGAAATATTCAATTCAAAATCTTAGTGGTATTAGCAGATTATTACTTTCATTCATAATAGCATTGGATTTATTGTTCCAACAAAACCAATAGTCTTTTCTAAGCCAAATATTCCAAGATGTTTATGAAAATTAATGATCAATTAATAAAATCTGATTTAGTAAAATTTGTGATGAAATTCTTATACATTAAAGTCCAGTTTGTATTATTGTTTGTCTTGACTTGTAAAGATCATCTATTGATTGAGTTTTGATTATTGTTTTGAATTTTATGATTTAAATTTTTTTAAATATTTATACTTGAGATGTATGGCTTTGTTGCAGTAGGTAACAACAATAATTATTTAACACTTGTGATATAAAATAATACCATATTATTATGTTTATTTTTGGAATTATTACTATACTTTTAAATGGTCTATTTTCATTAATTAAAATAATACCATATATTTAAATTATTTTGTATTATTTTTGTTTCGTGGAATTTTTTAATGTATTAACACTTATGCATGAATTCATAAGATGTCCTAATATTTTGTCTTAATATAGTTGTAGTAATTAATATATTTAAGAATTTTTCATTATGTATTTATCTTTTAATTTAATATATAAAATTAAGTTAGTAATTCATTTATGTTATTAAAAATATAAATATATAATTTAAAAATATTTTATACTCAAAAATACACAAAATACACAAATATACAAAAAATACAAAAAATACACAAAAAAAAAGTTTTAATATAAATCATGAATTTTACTTATATAAATAAAATATAAATTACTGTATTAAATATTATTCATATTACATGTCAAATTCTACAGTTGGAAGAAATGGGTCTGGTAAAAGCAATTTTTTCTATGCTATACAATTTGTTTTGAGTGATGAATTTTCACATTTGAGACCAGAACAACGACAAGGTTTACTACATGAGGGTACTGGACCACGAGTTATGTCTGCTCATGTTGAAATTATTTTTGATAATTCTGATGGAAGACTACCAGTAGGTTTAAAAATTATAATAAATTAATTTCATATTACTCATTTTAATAATTTTATGATTTGAGATATTATATTTGAGATTTGATATTTTATTATTCTACTTTTTAATTATCTATATTTCCAGATTGACAAAGATGAAGTTTATCTTAGACGTGTCATTGGATCAAAGAAAGACCAATATTTTCTTAATAAAAAGATTGTTACGCGAAGTGATGTAATGAATCTTTTGGAATCTGCTGGATTTTCTAGATCAAATCCATATTACATTGTCAAACAGGGAAAGGTATATTTATTCCTCCCAAAACTTTTGAATTTTTAATTATTTATTTTACTTATTTTTATTTATAATTGAATGTTTTGATAGAATATTTATATCATTCCCAACAGATTAACCAAATGGCAACAGCTCCGGATTCACAAAGATTGAAACTTTTAAGAGAAGTTGCTGGAACAAGAGTTTATGATGACAGAAGAGAAGAATCCAAAACCATTTTAAGAGAAACTGAAGGGAAAATTGAAAAGATTGTTGATTTCTTAAGAACAATAGGTAACTTTTAAACTGAAATATCTACAAACTTAATTTGAAATATTTGAACAATTTTATTATTTTTAAATGCACATAAACATTTGTTTAATAAGAGGAGCGATTAAAAACTCTGGAAGAGGAAAAGGAAGAGTTGAAAGAGTATCAGAGATGGGACAAACAACGCCGGTGTTTAGAATATACAATTTATGAGCGAGAGTTGAAAGAGCATAAAAAGAAGTTGGAGGATCTTGAAAAGACTCGTGAAAATAATGGTGCAGAACAAATGAGATTAAATTCTGAAGCAAAAGAAGCGCAAGATAAAGTGAGAAATGCAACCAAACGTTTGAAAGATATTAAAAAGGAAGTGCAGACACTGAAAGAAGAAAGAGATACACTAAGGTAAACGAAGATGAAGATTGTATACATTTATTGAAAATATTTATACAATTGAATAAAACGTTATAATAAATGATGCATGGCACTGTTGTATGATCCAAATACCCACAACAGGAAATAAAGAAATTATATGTCATTCATCATAAATACTTTAGAATAATAAGTGGTAAATTAAACATTTCTAAACCATTTGTATGTCATGATTACAGTTACATTTCTTCTGCTTTAAATTTGCTTTTTTATAAATCTATGTTTTAATCTAGTGATTTGAACATAAAATGATGATATAAAATATAATAATTTGTTGAATCAATTAAATTTTTAGGTTCGTATAAGATCCTCAAGGTATATAATACAAAACCAATTACACTGCGAGCAACACTGAATTTTACTATAAAATTTATTAAGTACTTTTATGTTAAAGACTATGACGTCATCACTATTTACATAATCTTAAAATAGAATACTAGAAACATTACAACACAAATTTTATAGACTTGTATTTCCTAAATATTAGTTACTAAATCCAGTGTTTGTATTAAGACTTTTCTGTTATAAATTCCATTTTGAAAATAATTATATATATTTAATTAACTGAATTTTTTGTATATTATGCAACAATGATCATAATTGTCTTGGTCTACTGAATGAATAAATATTTAGCATTTTGTGTTATTAAGACGAAAAATAACTTATGTTTATTGATATATATATATATAATAAATTATGCAGTTAATAATTATTTAACAGTCATGTACTATACAGCAAATCCACTAACAGCTTTTTGTTAATTAAAAATTATATGATGTTAAATGATACATAGGTAGCCATATGTTGGAATATGAATTATATAATTATTTTTGCTTAATTATTCTGTAATTTTTGTATTTCATACTTATTATCGTACAATTTTGTAAGATATGTTTTTTTGTTGTTGAATTTAAATAGTTATTAATACTTGAATTTTTAAAAAATCATTAGTTTAACATGTACATTTATTTGAATTTTTTATACTTAGCGCTGAACAACAGCAATTAGTGAAAGAAAAAGCCAAATTATCTTTACAAATTCATGATCTAGAGGAAGAAGTTAGTGGTGATAATGACAGCTTAAAACGAGCAAGACAAGAACTAGAGAAGTTGAATCAAAATATAGATGAACGTAAAGCCGAATTGGAAGCATTGAAACCACAGGTAAATAAAACAAATGTTGAATCCATTACAATCTTGATACAAATATTTAAAAAGTAAAAAAATGCAATTAATAAAATATTTTTATAGTATAATGAAAATAAAGCTATTGAGGAAAAATGTACGCGAGAATTAGCTTTAAAAGAACAACAGCGTCAAGAATTATATGCAAAACAAGGACGGGGCAGTCAGTTTGCATCAAAGGTAATATCTTTTTACACTGTTCGTACATCGTTTATTTGAAACCATGTTTAATTTGAGTTTTTGCTTTCACTTTTAGGAAGAAAGGGACAGATGGATTCAGAATGAACTAAAGCAAATAACAAAGCAAATTCGCGATAAAGAAGATCATCTTAAAAAATTAACAGAAGAATTAAAACGAGATGAAGAAAAACGTGTTCAATTGGAACAGAAAATACAAGAAATGACAACTCAAATGGAGCAACAAAGAACTAAAATAGACGAATATAACAAAAATTACTACGATTATAATAAAAACAAGGACCAATGCCAAGCACAGCGAAAAGAACAGTAAATAGAATTAATTATTTAATTTTGTAATTAATTATATATACAATAAATAAAATTTACTAATTATAATTTTCGATAGATACCGTAAGGAAAGTATATTACAATTAAAATTATCTGGATTAAAAGAAGATTTAGCAAAAGCAGATCAAAGTCTTCGTTCTATGGCTGGAAAGCCTATTCTTAATGGAAGAGACAGTGTGCGTAAAGTACTGGAAACCTTCAGGTAAAGAAATGCATTTTTATGAAATGTTAATGTAAAGTATAAATAAAACAGTGATAATAATATTTTTTTTATTCTTAGACAACGTCCAGATATGATGAATGAAGTAGATAGTTATTATGGTCCTGTAATAGAAAATTTTGATTGTGAAAAAAACGTGTACATGGCAGTGGAAGTCACTGCTGGCAATCGTTTATTCCATCATATAGTCGAAACTGATAAATTTGGTACAAAAATTCTTAAAGAAATGAACAATCAAAGACTTCCTGGAGAAGTCACTTTTATGCCACTGAATCGTCTGCATGTCAAAGATCAAGATTATCCCCAAACACCTGATGCTATTCCAATGATTCAGAAATTAAAATATGATAAAAAATACGATAAAGCAATGAGGTACTTATATATATGCACACATATTTTATTTGCATGGTTTAATTTTTTATTTAAATTATATTACATATACAATATTTGTATTGTTATATCACCTGTATCATGTTATAAATTCTTATACTACAAAAATAATCATAATTTTCAGTGTATCAAAATAAATATCACTATTAATTAATATCATACTATTAATCATATTTAAATATGTTATATAAATTAAGAAAGCACTACAGTAATTTTAAATAATACAAATGTATATATTTTTTAACAAATTTATTATAATTGCATTTTTTTGCAGATACATCTTTGGTAAAACACTCATTTGTCGTAACCTTGAAGTTGCTACAAATTTAGCACGTACATCTGGATTGGATTGCGTTACAATGGAAGGTGACCAAGTTTCATCGAAAGGATCTTTAACTGGAGGTTACTTTAATCAACTGAGATCACGTTTGGATATTCAAAAAACACGTTCTGAACTAAGCGCACAAATCACTGAACTCGAAACAGAACTCGCTGAACTAAAAGAAAGTATAAAAAAAATTGATCATAGCATCAGTTCCTATGTCACAGAAATGCAGCGGACGGAAACGAAAAATAGCAAGGCTAAGTAAAGAACTTATTTTTGTTTAATTAAAATGTAAACATAATATTAGATAAAAAAATGATTAATCAATTTATTGTAAAATAATTCAGATCGTGCTTTAACAAAAATAATCAAAATTATTATCATTTAATTAAAACAAAACCGAATAAATTCAATGCAAATAACTTTATAATTTAATTAAATATAGCGTATTGTAACTACACATTATTTCTTTATCACATTGCATGGCAATATCGTTCAATATAGTACGTATAGAAAGTGATAAGAGACATTAGATTATTTTAGATAAACTTAATGTTATATTTTTTTAATTTTTAGAGATTTGTATGAAAAAATAAAAACAGACATCAGAATGAATCGAGATGAATTGCATGAAATTGAAAGATGTCGAGCTTCTAAAGAAAAAAGCGTTGCGCAATGTACATCTAATTTGGAAGCAATGAAAGCTACGCAAGAAAGTCTGGAAAGTGAATTACACCAGGATTTGATGGAACAGTTGTCAGTTGCTGACCAAGAAAGGGTTAATATCTTTGAAACTACTTTGATTTTATAATCTATAGAAATTTAAAAATACAAATTTGTTAAATTAGGTGGATACATTAAATGATGATATTAGACGCTTGACAAAACAAAATAAAGAAGCTTTCGCGAAACGTATGCGATTGGAAGCTGAAAAAAATAAAATAGAAAATTTACTTGCAAACAATTTGAACAGACGTAGGGAGGAACTTGTTCAAGCTTTGGCAGAAATTTCTGTCGAAGATAGGAAACGCCAGTTAACAGTTTCCAAAAATCAACTGGCAGATGTTGAAAAAAGATTAATCAAAGTTAATTCTGACTTGAAACAGCAGAATGAGAAAGTCACCGAAGCAATGAAAAGAGTGAGTTTACCTTTTTATATTGTTTTATTTTTTAAATTGAAAATGATTACAAATTCGTCGTTTTATATTTAAAGCAAAAAAATGAAGCCAATGAAGTAGAAAAATGGAAAGTTAAGGAAAAAGAAGCACAGGATAAAATAGAACAAGATGCAAAGGGTTTGGAAAAATTGTCTACAAAATTAAATACAATTCAGAAAAGCATTTCTGAATTTACGCAGAAAATTATGGATCTTGGTGCCCTGCCGAGTCGTGAAGTATATGAAAAATTTAAATCTATGTCATCAAAACAATTGTATCGCGAAATGGAAAAAGCAAATAATAAATAAAAAAAATACAGGTTTGTGCGTTATATTAAAATAAATAAGAAACAAATTTTAATAATAATAATTATAATAAATATATACTTTAAAATGTTCAATAAATTTCATAAAATATTATAATAAAGTATAAAAATTAATATTGATACTTTTTAAACAAATAAGAAATTGTCAATAAGTACAAAGTACAATTATTTTATTTGAACAATAATATTTTGACATTTCAGTTGCACTTCATAATGTATTAATAAAAATATAATTTTTCTATAGTTAACTCATAAGTAAATTAGTTTTCAAATGATAATATATTTATTAAATAACGTTATTATATTTGTTTTAATGTAATATTTTATGAAAAGATTAATTTGCTTAATTTAAAGTCAATAATAACATTACATTATTTTATATATAATATTGTTAAATTTTAAAATGATATTATTTAAATAATTTCTGTATTTATTGGATCATTATTTATTTCATTAAAGAAAGGTTCTGTTATTCCTTGCTGCAAAAAATGTTGTTTTAATCATGTTTTCCTTGATTAAATAAAATAGTTGGATGACTGTATAGTATTAATTTATATAATGCACACATGTGTTTTACCACTGTAAAATACAAAATTGAACTTACTAATTCAATTTTGTTTAAAAGGGTATTAAATCTCTTGAAAAATGAACTTCGACATAGTTAAAAGTAAAATAAAGATTAGTATTGGAATTGTATTGAACATTTAAATTAAATTTTTTGTTTTTACTCATTTCTAGTTAAACGAGATTTATTGTTAGTATTTAATTTTAATTTAAGATTCATCCTTTAATGAAAAGCATTAATTTTCATTTAAAAACAATACAAGCAATTCAAATCAATAAATTTGCTTGCACTTTTTTTAAAAGCATGACGTGGAGAAAAATGCATTCAAAGTTAGATTTTACATATTGTTCGAATGATAAAATAATGCATAGAAGTAACTGTATTTTATGCAATAATTTAATTATTATTAAACCGTCTTAAGAACATTATTTATAGATCTTCAGGACGCAAAAGTTTTTTGTTGTTTTTTAAAATAACAGAACCTTTTCTTAATTCACAGTGAAATAATATTCTTTTTAAATTCACTTCATTAAATGTAAATTAATTTTACCATAAAATATCTTAATATTAATTTTATACTAAATTAACATCCAATTTATATTAAGTAATTAGTCAAATGATACTACGTAAACATTAATTTTAATTTAACACGTACTTAAGTACATCAGATTAAATACATATTAGATTATCAACATAATATTAACCTTTACTTAATATTTTATTATTAAAAAATTTATTATTACTTAAAAATTTGATTGTTTAAGTACTACCGAATAGCGTTTATTAATTATGAATAAAATAAGCGTGCAACTGATAAAAATATTGCTTTAATGGATTTTTGATAATTTGAAGAAAAGGTGAAATATTCATTTTTGACGACAGATAAAACTTATATCAGAAAATCGTGTACCAACTGACAAGTTAATAAAGTACTCTATTATAATTAAAGTATTAATATGTATAATTTATATATATATGTATATATATAAATTTCTATGATTTTAGCCACGTAAATAAAAAAGCTTTGGATCAGTTCATGTCATTCAGTGATCAAAAGGAAAAGTTGGTTAAACGAAAGGAAGAACTCGATCGTGGTGATGAGAAAATCAAAGAACTCATGTTCGTTCTTGAGCAACGAAAATGCGAAGCTATACAATTTA